>CM062502.1:1314525-1354525 GCA_031479575.1 Coregonus ussuriensis
TATTAGTCCCATCCTGCAACTCTATTCAACACCTCCCATCTATCTCTTAACACCATCCATATAGGATTTCTATTTGCCATATATATTTCAACCGTACTGTGATGTTTTACAAAAGTTCTGAACCTTTCTATTCTCATTGCTTCTACAGATTATTTTTAATTCACAAACATTTTTGCTAAAAGTATTATTAATCGATTGACTATGACTTTTCAGATCACCCAGTAATGCTATCTGCAAGGTTAGATCCAGGTAAATATTGCAATCCTTTAGCCATTCCTGGACCTGTGTCCAAAAACAAGCTACAAAATGGACAGAACCAAAACAAATGATCTAACGATTCTGTCTCTGCAGAGCTGGGAAGATGTTATCCCCCATATAAATAACATCCTGACCTTGGTGTTAGCAGCCAGCTCCACATGTTATCCCCCATATAAATAACATCCTGACCTTGGTGTTAGCAGCCAGCTCCACATGTTATCCCCCATATAAAATAAATAATATCCTGACCTTGGTGTTAGCAGCCAGCTCCACATGTTATCCCCCATATAAATAACATCCTGACCTTGGTGTTAGCAGCCAGCTCCACATGTTATCCCCCATATAAATAACATCCTGACCTTGGTGTTAGCAGCCAGCTCCACATGTTATCCCCTATATAAATAACATCCTGACCTTGGTGTTAGCAGCCAGCTCCACATGTTATCCCCCATATAAATAACATCCTGACCTTGGTGTTAGCAGCCAGCTCCACATGTTATCCCCCATATAAATAACATCCTGACCTTGGTGTTAGCAGCCAGCTCCACATGTTATCCCCCATATAAATAACATCCTGACCTTGGTGTTAGCAGCCAGCTCCACATGTTATCCCCCATATAAATAACATCCTGACCTTGGTGTTAGCAGCCAGCTCCACATGTTATCCCCCATATAAATAACATCCTGACCTTGGTGTTGGCAGCCAGCTCCACAGACCTGACCTCTCAGTGGAGACGCCGTCACTGGGGTAGAACACAGTGCATGTTGGGATAGCGCGAAACATGGCAATGTCCTCCAATGCCATCTGGGAGGGGCCATCCTCACCTGGGGACAGGAAGTAACACATAACAGGCATCAGTAAAGTGGTTATCCCACTGGCTATAGGGTGAACGCACCAATTGGTGAGTCGCTCTGGATAAGAGCGTCTGCTAAATGACGTAAATGTGCCCTTGAGCAAGGCACTTAACCCTAATTGCTCCTGTAAGTCGCTCTGGATAAGAGCGTCTGCTAAATGACTAAAATGTAATGTAAAGTAAACATGAATATCAACTAAACTTACTTGCAGATGATCTGATATACCTGACCGATATTGTAAACTCAATGCCCCCTTTGTTAAATACATATTTTTACGCGGAAAATGATGAAATAATAAGAAGAAGAAGTCAGTGATCCTTCAAGTGGACCACAAAACATTCACTACTCCGGATCATTATTAGTGACAAATACAACATTCATTCCATTACTTAATACGAAAGCAGATTTAATTAAATGGAATAATCTTCCCATAAAACCTTACAGGTAGAATAAACCTCTAGAATGGAATGGCTCCCAAGTTGTTGCATTTATTTTCAGTAATACCAAATTACCCCGTCGAAGACATTCTTTAAAAACTCTGTCATAAGACTTTATACGGGCAAATAAAATTCATAGGAAGATGTCCTACTTTCCTTTTTCTAAGTCTCAGGGTTATTTTAACCTTCCAGAGGCTTTTACTTGCGACATATAGTCAAATACACTAAAGAGGAACACATATTGAAGATGCACATAATCATCCCCAGAATAGTTTTACCTCTATTTTCAAAACAAAGCTAAGAACATGAATAACTTCATCGTTGGCACTATGGAAGAAAGTCAGAGCTATCTGTCCTACGAAGACGGCATCGGGGCTTGATGACGTGGCAGGTTGCAGCGTGGTAGGCACGTAAAATTGATTAGCTGATAACTGTGAAACAAAAGACTCTGGATAATAGAGAGAACCTTGAGCTATTTATTGATCAGCATTTTGAGACGCTCGAAAAATAAAATCAGCTACATCGAAGTGAACAAGAGAAGACCGTTCCTCGAGCTCTGAGCGAAACTGAGGGGAAGCCGCCGTTTAAAATTCCAAATGTAACATTGGAGGGGGACGTTTTTATAACTATGTCTCCAGATGATACAGCGTTGCTTACAAGCATGAGCGAGCAGTTAAAACTGCTGGATCTATTGCCTGGGCTACTGGGGGAGGTTGAGGCCTTAAAAACAGGAATGAATTACATTAAGAAAATGGAAGAAAAATACAAGTGGAAAATAAGTTATTGAAACTACAGTGGACTCCCTAAGACACTACGGTATGATAAAACTACCGTGGCTCCTTAAGACACTACGGTATGATAAAATAAAACAACTACCGTGGCTCCCTAAGACACTACGGTATGATAAAACAACTACCGCGGCTCCCTAAGACACTACGGTATGATAAAACAACTACCGTGGCTCCCTAAGACACTACGGTACGATAAAACAACTACCGTGGCTCCCTAAGACACTACGGTATGATAAAACAACTACCGTGGCCTCCCTAAGACACTACGGTATGATAAAACAACTACCGTGGCCTCCCTAAGACACTACGGTATGATAAAACAACTACCGTGGCTCCCTAAGACACTACGGTACGATAAAACAACTACCGTGGCTCCCTAAGACACTACGGTATGATAAAACAACTACCGTGGCTCCCTAAGACACTACGGTACGATAAAACAACTACCGTGGCCTCCCTAAGACACTACGGTATGATAAAACAACTACCGTGGCCTCCCTAAGACACTACGGTATGATAAAACAACTACCGTGGCCTCCCTAAGACACTACGGTATGATAAAACAACACAACTACCGTGGCTCCCTAAGACACTACGGTACGATAAAACAACTACCGTGGCCTCCCTAAGACACTACGGTATGATAAAACAACTACCGTGGCCTCCCTAAGACACTACGGTATGATAAAACAACTACCGTGGCTCCCTAAGACACTACGGTATGATAAAACAACTACCGTGGCCTCCCTAAGACACTACGGTATGATAAAACAACTACCGTGGCTCCCTAAGACACTACGGTATGATAAAACAACTACCGTGGCTCCCTAAGACACTACGGTATGATAAAACAACTACCGTGGCCTCCCTAAGACACTACGGTATGATAAAACAACTACCGTGGCCTCCCTAAGACACTACGGTATGATAAAACAACTACCGTGGCTCCCTAAGACACTACGGTATGATAAAACAACTACCGTGGCTCCCTAAGACACTACGGTATGATAAAACAACTACCGTGGCTCCCTAAGACACTACGGTATTATAAAACAAAACTACCGTGGACTCCCTAAGACACTACAGTATGATAAAACAACTACCGTGGCTCCCTAAGACACTACGGTATGATAAAACAACTACCGTGGCTCCCTAAGACACTACGGTATGATAAAACAACTACCGTGGCTCCCTAAGACACTACGGTATGATAAAACAACTACCGTGGCTCCCTAAGACACTACAGTATGATATTATCTTATTATTATTATTATTATTATTATAAAACAACGAAAGACTAATTACGTTACATGATCTAAAGTGCAGAAGTATGAAGAATAATATTGTTATAATGGGAATAAAGGAGGAGGAAAACTATCAGTCAACAGAGGATAAAGTCAAGGTGTTCATGAAACGTAATCTCAAGATGACGGACGAACAGGGGAATACAATAGATTGTCAAAGGGCTGCCCCGTCCGATCGTAGTTATGCTAACTCACTACAAAATGAAGATTGCCAAAAGGGCAGGGCAGGGAACTGAAGACCACCCCATTCTCTATTAATGAACAATTTCCCCATGAAATAGTGGAGAGAACGCGCCCTGTACCCCACTTTCAAAAGGCTCAGAGCAGAGAAGCAGAATGTTCGTCTAGTGGTGGATAAATTGTATGTAAACAACCAAAATGTTCAAGCACTCGAAGATTACAACGTGGCTGTGAGTGATAGCTACCTCTGCTGAAGTAGTCCGATACACATTTGCACCTCATTACACAGTACAATTATGGATTCATTTTCTCAATTTTATTTTGCATGGTGGAATGTCCACGAGAGCTGTTGCCTGAGAATTAATGTTCATTTCTCTACCATAAGCCGCCTCCAACGTCATTTTAGAGAATTTGGCAGTATGTCCAAGGGTACGGGGAATTGGAGTGTGATTGGTTGTTGAAGGAAGGAGAGTAGAGTTTGATTGGTGGAGGGGGAAATCAGTCAAGGGCACAAGACTGACACACACAGTACTGACCGATCCGATGGAGACTCCACAGTGTGACCCAGCCAGGTTGATGTTAGACTCGGAGACTGCAGCCATTCTGATATGGTCGTAGGCCCGGGACAGGAAGGCAGCGAAGGTGCTGGCGAACGCCACCGTGCGGTCCCGTGTGGCACAGCCGATCGCCACGCTCACCTAAACAGACAATATAATATATTTTTTTAAAAGGTGCTACACATAGGATTTTTATTGTTGCATTGTAATTTCAGAAAAAAAGGCTATCTCTGGCACTAATAGTGGAAAGATGTTTCACAGTATTCCTTAAAACAGATGACCAGGATGAGTACACTGAGCATGCGCTGGCCAGCTGGCAGGAGTCTTCACTGACATTTTCAACCTCTCCCTGACCCAGTCTGTAATACCAACATGTTTCAAGCAGACCACCATAGTCCCTGTGCCCAAGAACGCCAAGGTAACCTGTCTAAATGACTACCGCCCTGTAGCGCTCACATCTGTAACCATAATATGCTTTGCTTTGAAAGGATGGTCATGGCTCACGTCAACACCATCACCCTAGACCCACTCCAATTCGCATACCACCCCAACAGATAACGCAATCTTCCCCCTCAGGAGTCTGAAAAGATTTGGCATGGGCCCTCAGATCCTCAAAAAGGTCTACAGCTGCATCATCGAGAGCATCTTGACTGGCTGAATCACTGCTTGGTATGGCAACTGCTTGGTATGGCAACTGCTTGGCCCGAGCTCCCTGTCATTCAGGACCTCTATACCAGGAAGTGTTAAAGGAAGGCCCCAAAAAATTTCTATAAACTCCAGCCACCAAAGCCAGACTTATCTGCGACCGCACGGGAAGTGGTACCAGTGCACCAAGTCTGGAACCAACAGGACCCTGAAAAGCTTCTACCCCCAAGCCATAAGAATGCTAAACAAGACTGCTAAATAGCTAATCTAATCTAATGGCTACCTGGACTACCTGCATTGACCCTTTTTGCACCAACTGTGCACACACACTGGACGGTACCCACACACACTCACTTCCACCCCAACACACACCACATATGCTGCTGCTACTGTCGAACCTGTTGTCTAGTCATTTTACCCCTACCTACAGTATACTGCTGCTACTGTCAATCCTGTTGTCTAGTCACTTTACCCCTACCTACAGTATACTGCTGCTACTGTCTATTATCTATCCTGTTGTCTAGTCACTTTACCCCTACCTACAGTATACTGCTGCTACTGTCTATTATCTATCCTGTTGCCTAGTCACTTTACCCCTACCTACAGTATACTGCTGCTACTGTCTATTATCTATCCTGTTGTCTAGTCACTTTACCCCTACCTACAGTATACTGCTGCTACTGTCTATTATCTATCCTGTTGTCTAGTCCCTTTACCCCTACCTACAGTATACTGCTGCTACTGTCTATTATCTATCCTGTTGTCTAGTCACTTTATCCCTACCTACAGTATACTGCTGCTACTGTACTGTCTATTATCTATCCTGTTGTCTAGTCCCTTTACCCCTACCTACAGTATACTGCTGCTACTGTCTATTATCTATCCTGTTGCCTAGTCACTTTACCCCTACCTACAGTATACTGCTGCTACTGTCTATTATCTATCCTGTTGCCTAGTCACTTTACCCCTACCTACAGTATACTGCTGCTACTGTCTATTATCTATCCTGTTGTCTAGTCACTTTACCCCTACCTACAGTATACTGCTGCTACTGTCTATTATCTATCCCGTTGCCTAGTCACTTTACCCCTACCTACAGTATACTGCTGCTACTGTCTATTATCTATCCCGTTGTCTAGTCCCTTTACCCCTACCTACAGTATACTGCTGCTACTGTCTATTATCTATCCTGTTGTCTAGTCCCTTTACCCCTACCTACAGTATACTGCTGCTACTGTCTATTATCTATCCTGTTGTCTAGTCACTTTACCCCTACCCTACCTACAGTATACTGCTGCTACTGTCTATTATCTATCCTGTTGTCTAGTCACTTTACCCCTACCTACAGTATACTGCTGCTACTGTCTATTATCTATCCTGTTGCCTAGTCACTTTACCCCTACCTACAGTATACTGCTGCTACTGTCTATTATCTATCCTGTTGTCTAGTCACTTTACCCCTACCTACAGTATACTGCTGCTACTGTCTATTATCTATCCTGTTGCCTAGTCACTTTACCCCTACCTACAGTATACTGCTGCTACTGTCTATTATCTATCCTGTTGTCTAGTCACTTTACCCCTACCTACAGTATACTGCTGCTACTGTCTATTATCTATCCTGTTGCCTAGTCACTTTACCCCTACCTACAGTATACTGCTGCTACTGTCTATTATCTATCCTGTTGTCTAGTCCCTTTACCCCTACCTACAGTATACTGCTGCTACTGTCTATTATCTATCCTGTTGTCTAGTCCCTTTACCCCTACCTACACTACAGTATACTGCTGCTACTGTCTATTATCTATCCTGTTGCCTAGTCACTTTACCCCTACCTACAGTATACTGCTGCTACTGTCTATTATCTATCCTGTTGTCTAGTCCCTTTACCCCTACCTACAGTATACTGCTGCTACTGTCTATTATCTATCCTGTTGTCTAGTCACTTTACCCCTACCTACAGTATACTGCTGCTACTGTCTATTATCTATCCTGTTGTCTAGTCCCTTTACCCCTACCTACAGTATACTGCTGCTACTGTCTATTATCTATCCTGTTGTCTAGTCCCTTTACCCCTACCTACAGTATACTGCTGCTACTGTCTATTATCTATCCTGTTGCCTAGTCACTTTACCCCTACCTACAGTATACTGCTGCTACTGTCTATTATCTATCCTGTTGTCTAGTCCCTTTACCCCTACCTACAGTATACTGCTGCTACTGTCTATTATCTATCCTGTTGTTGTCTAGTCACTTTACCCCTACCTACAGTATACTGCTGCTACTGTCTATTATCTATCCTGTTGTCTAGTCCCTTTACCCCTACCTACAGTATACTGCTGCTACTGTCTATTATCTATCCTGTTGCCTAGTCCCTTTACCCCTACCTACAGTATACTGCTGCTACTGTCTATTATCTATCCTGTTGTCTAGTCACTTTACCCCTACCTACAGTATACTGCTGCTACTGTCTATTATCTATCCTGTTGTCTAGTCCCTTTACCCCTACCTACAGTATACTGCTGCTACTGTCTATTATCTATCCTGTTGCCTAGTCCCTTTACCCCTACCTACAGTATACTGCTGCTACTGTCTATTATCTATCCTGTTGTCTAGTCACTTTACCCCTACCTACAGTATACTGCTGCTACTGTCTATTATCTATCCTGTTGTCTAGTCCCTTTACCCCTACCTACAGTATACTGCTGCTACTGTCTATTATCTATCCTGTTGCCTAGTCTCCCTTTACCCCTACCTACAGTATACTGCTGCTACTGTCTATTATCTATCCTGTTGTCTAGTCCCTTTACCCCTACCTACAGTATACTGCTGCTACTGTCTATTATCTATCCTGTTGTCTAGTCCCTTTACCCCTACCTACAGTATACTGCTGCTACTGTCTATTATCTATCCTGTTGCCTAGTCACTTTACCCCTACCTACAGTATACTGCTGCTACTGTCTATTATCTATCCTGTTGTCTAGTCCCTTTACCCCTACCTACAGTATACTGCTGCTACTGTCTATTATCTATCCTGTTGCCTAGTCCCTTTACCCCTACCTACAGTATACTGCTGCTACTGTCTATTATCTATCCTGTTGCCTAGTCCCTTTACCCCTACCTACAGTATACTGCTGCTACTGTCTATTATCTATCCTGTTGCCTAGTCACTTTACCCCTACCTACAGTATACTGCTGCTACTGTCTATTATCTATCCTGTTGTCTAGTCCCTTTACCCCACCCCTACCTACAGTATACTGCTGCTACTGTCTATTATCTATCCTGTTGCCTAGTCACTTTACCCCTACCTACAGTATACTGCTGCTACTGTCTATTATCTATCCTGTTGTCTAGTCCCTTTACCCCTACCTACAGTATACTGCTGCTACTGTCTATTATCTATCCTGTTGCCTAGTCACTTTACCCCTACCTACAGTATACTGCTGCTACTGTCTATTATCTATCCTGTTGTCTAGTCCCTTTACCCCTACCTACAGTATACTGCTGCTACTGTCTATTATCTATCCTGTTGCCTAGTCACTTTACCCCTACCTACAGTATACTGCTGCTACTGTCTATTATCTATCCTGTTGTCTAGTCCCTTTACCCCTACCTACAGTATACTGCTGCTACTGTCTATTATCTATCCTGTTGTCTAGTCCCTTTACCCCTACCTACAGTATACTGCTGCTACTGTCTATTATCTATCCTGTTGCCTAGTCACTTTACCCCTACCTACAGTATACTGCTGCTACTGTCTATTATCTATCCTGTTGCCTAGTCACTTTACCCCTACCTACAGTATACTGCTGCTACTGTCTATTATCTATCCTGTTGTCTAGTCCCTTTACCCCTACCTACAGTATACTGCTGCTACTGTCTATTATCTATCCTGTTGCCTAGTCACTTTACCCCTACCTACAGTATACTGCTGCTACTGTCTATTATCTATCCTGTTGCCTAGTCCCTTTACCCCTACCTACAGTATACTGCTGCTACTGTCTATTATCTATCCTGTTGCCTAGTCACTTTACCCCTACCTACAGTATACTGCTGCTACTGTCTATTATCTATCCTGTTGTCTAGTCACTTTACCCCTACCTACAGTATACTGCTGCTACTGTCTATTATCTATCCTGTTGCCTAGTCCCTTTACCCCTACCTACAGTATACTGCTGCTACTGTCTATTATCTATCCTGTTGCCTAGTCCCTTTACCCCTACCTACAGTATACTGCTCTGCTGCTACTGTCTATTATCTATCCTGTTGCCTAGTCCCTTTACCCCTACCTACAGTATACTGCTGCTACTGTCTATTATCTATCCTGTTGCCTAGTCCCTTTACCCCTACCTACAGTATACTGCTGCTACTGTCTATTATCTATCCTGTTGCCTAGTCCCTTTACCCCTACCTACAGTATACTGCTGCTACTGTCTATTATCTATCCTGTTGCCTAGTCCCTTTACCCCTACCTACAGTATACTGCTGCTACTGTCTATTATCTATCCTGTTGCCTAGTCCCTTTACCCCTACCTACAGTATACTGCTGCTACTGTCTATTATCTATCCTGTTGTCTAGTCCCTTTACCCCTACCTACAGTATACTGCTGCTACTGTCTATTATATATCCTGTTGCCTAGTCCCTTTACCCCTACCTACAGTATACTGCTGCTACTGTCTATTATCTATCCTGTTGCCTAGTCCTTTACCCCTACCTACAGTATACTGCTGCTACTGTCTATTATCTATCCTGTTGTCTAGTCCCTTTACCCCTACCTACAGTATACTGCTGCTACTGTCTATTATATATCCTGTTGTCTAGTCCCTTTACCCCTACCTACAGTATACTGCTGCTACTGTCTATTATCTATCCTGTTGCCTAGTCCCTTTACCCCTACCTACAGTATACTGCTGCTACTGTCTATTATCTATCCTGTTGTCTAGTCCCTTTACCCCTACCTACAGTATACTGCTGCTACTGTCTATTATCTATCCTGTTGCCTAGTCCCTTTACCCCTACCTACAGTATACTGCTGCTACTGTCTATTATCTATCCTGTTGCCTAGTCCCTTTACCCCTACCTACAGTATACTGCTGCTACTGTCTATTATCTATCCTGTTGCCTAGTCCCTTTACCCCTACCTATATGTACATAGCAACCTCTACCTCGTGTCCCTGAACATCGACTCGGTACTGGTACTCCATATATCCATGTTATTTTCTACTCCCTGTATATAGCCATGTTATTCACTGTGTATTTATTTCTCATGTCAATATATATTTTTTATCTGATCTTTAACCGTGAAATGCTTAGTTATGGGCCACTTCAACAACAGTCTACACCTGTTGTCTACGAAGAATGTGCCAAATAAAACGTGATCATTCTGACAACTGTACCAATGTTATGTGGCCTTAAGTTCCAATCAGGACACGTGGGTACTTTTGAGAAGGCCTTCGGGGTGTCCAGTTCATTCAGGGCCTCTACTCACCCCTCCCCACCATGTTCTGTTCAGTGATGAAACACTGAAGCGTTCAGGGTTAGGCCATATTTCGTTCCACCCTCTCCTCTCACCATGTTCTGTTCAGCGATGAAGCACTCGATGAAGCGTTCAGGGTAGGCCTTGTGGAACATCTCAGAGAAGGTTGAGTTCTTCATGTCAGCGTCCAGAGCCACCACCCTCGGACTGGACTGACCCAGTTTAGCCAGGGCCACACCATACGCCTTCCGAGTAGCCACCTGGGGGGAGAAATAGAGTGGTGAAAGGAGGACAGGAACGTGTTACCCAGAAGCCTACAGCTAAAGTTCAACACGTGTTCCTGATCTCGTAGTCAGACAGGCTAAGCGAAAGGTCAGCGGTGCGTGTACCTTGTCTCCGATCTTGTAATTGGGAGGGCTGGGCAGGGTGATAGGTGAGAGGTCAGCGGGGGCGGTGTCTTCGTTAGGTAGCTCGGGGCAGATGGTCTTGTTGGGGTTCTGAATCTGAGCCTCCAAGTCTTTAATCGCCTCCTCGGCCCGGTCCTTCGGCATGGGCTTGCCGTGCCAGTTATCCATGTTCTCTATGCCTGGAGGAGGGAGAGAGAGCAACAGGTCATTTATTGCATCAGGAGATTGCTAAATAATATGAACTAACTCACTACATTATCCAGAGATCATTAGATTGTTGCAACTAGAGCCATCAGTCTTTTTAAAAAACAGATGAGGAGCAGTACTGGGGGTATTCATGAGTAGAGGAGCAGTACTGGGGGTATTCATGAGTAGAGGAGCAGTACTGGGGGTATTCATGAGTAGAGGAGCAGTACTGGGGGTATTCATGAGTAGAGGAGCAGTACTGGGGGTATTCATTAGTGGAGGAGCAGTACTGGGGGTATTCATTAGTAGAGGAGCAGTACTGGGGGTATTCATTAGTAGAGGAGCAGTACTGGGGGTATTCATTAGTAGAGGAGCAGTACTGGGGGTATTCATTAGTAGAGGAGCAGTACTGGGGGTATTCATTAGTAGAGGAGCAGTACTGGGGGTATTCATTAGTAGAGGAGCAGTACTGGGGGTATTCATTAGTAGAGGAGCAGTACTGGGGGTATTCATTAGTAGAGGAGCAGTACTGGGGGTATTCATTAGTAGAGGAGCAGTACTGGGGGTATTCATTAGTAGAGGAGCAGTACTGGGGGGTATTCATTAGTAGAGGAGCAGTACTGGGGGTATTCATTAGTAGAGGAGCAGTACTGGGGGTATTCATTAGTAGAGGAGCAGTACTGGGGGTATTCATTAGTAGAGGAGCAGTACTGGGGGTATTCATTAGTGGAGGAGCAGTACTGGGGGTATTCATTAGTGGAGGAGCAGTACTGGGGGTATTCATTAGTAGAGGAGCAGTACTGGGGTATTCATTAGTAGAGGAGCAGTACTGGGGGTATTCATTAGTAGAGGAGCAGTACTGGGGGTATTCATGAATAGAGGAGCAGTACTGGGGGTATTCATTAGTGGAGGAGCAGTACTGGGGGTATTCATTAGTAGAGGAGCAGTACTGGGGTATTCATTAGTAGAGGAGCAGTACTGGGGGTATTCATTAGTAGAGGAGCACACCATTGCAAAGCATTCTTACAATGAAAACCAGCATTTCTTATTGGACAAGTCGCGGTAAGTCCCTCCTGGTTTCGGCCCGTTTAATTGTGTTTAGTCCCTAGTTAATACACCCCAGAAAGGGCCCTCCCAGTCCCCCTCCATCTTCTACCTTTGAGTCCTCTGCCCTTGAAGGTCTTGGCTATGATCATAGTGGGTTTCCCCTTGACCTGCTGGGCCTGCCACAGAGCTTTACACAGCTCCTCAACGTCATGACCATCCACCACATACGTGTTCCACCTACACATGGAGAAAGACCGGGTTACACACACCACACATGGGTGTTACACCTAGACAGAAATACATTGTCATCACATTTCAGAGAGTGAGGCAGGGTCACATTAACAGGAAATATTAACCAACCATGTTCAGTATCAACCAGATTAATTTAAGAGTTGAAGACTTCAAGGAAGAGGGGAGATGAGAGCATGGGAGACCCTAGCAGAAACCAGCATGGGGGACAGGGGGGGACGCTAGCAGAAACCAGCATGGGGGACCCTTGCAGAAACCAGCATGGGGGACAGGGGGGGGGGGACCCTAGCAGAAAACAGTTATGGGGGACAGGGGGGGGGGGGACCCTAGCAGAAACCAGCATGGGGGACAGGGGGGGGGGACCCTAGCAGAAACCAGCATGGGGGACGGGGGGGGACCCTAGCAGAAACCAGCATGGGGGACAGGGGGGGGGACCCTAGCAGAAACCAGCATGGGGGACCCTAGCAGAAACCAGCATGGGGGACAGGGGGGGGGACCCTAGCAGAAACCAGGGGGGGGACCCTAGCAGAAACCTGCATGGGGGACGGGACCCTAGCAGAAACCAGCATGGGGGACAGGGGGGGGACCCTAGCAGAAACCAGCATGGGGGACAGGGGGGGGGGGGGACCCTAGCAGAAACCAGCATGGGGGACAGGGGGGGGGGACCCTAGCAGAAACCAGCATGGGGGACAGGGGGGGGGGGGACCCTAGCAGAAACCAGCATGGGGGACAGGGGGGGGGGACCCTAGCAGAAACCAGCATGGGGGACAGGGGGGGGGACCCTAGCAGAAACCAGCATGGGGGGACAGGGGGGGGGGGACCCTAGCAGGGGGGGGGGGGGACCCTAGCAGAAACCAGCATGGGGGACAGGGGGGGGGGGACCCTAGCAGAAACTAGCATGGGGACAGGGGACAGGGGACCCTAGCAGAAACCAGCATGGGGGACAGGGGGGGGGGGGCCCTAGCAGAAACCAGCATGGGGGACGGGGGGGGGACCCTAGCAGAAACCAGCATGGGGACAGGGGGGGGGGGGGGACCCTAGCAGAAACCAGCATGGGGACAGGGGGGGGGGGGACCCTAGCAGAAACCAGCATGGGGACAGGGGGGGGGGGGGGACCCTAGCAGAAACCAGCATGGGGACAGGGGGGGACGCTAGCAGGAGTTGTGATGAGGAAGAGGAAAAAGATCAGACTACTGATTGAGGAAGAGTTATTTGGAAGACAGGTGGAGAGAGGAGAGGGTACTGACCCGAATGCTTCGCAGCGTCTGCGGTACACGTCCATGTCGTGTTTGAGAGGAGCAGCTTCACTCTGTCCCAGGCGGTTAGCGTCTATAATAGCCACCAGGTTATCCAGGTCGTAGTAGGAACCAAACGCCATGGCTTCCCAGACAGCCCCCTCCGAACACTCCCCATCACCCAGCAGACAGTACACACGGTAACTAGGGACACACATTATATTTTCATTTTAAAAGCTACAATATGTAACTTTTTTCCACTGACAGATTTATAACACATTTCCTTCTCATTGAAACAAGTCTAAGAAGCGGAAGATCTGTTTCTTTGTGCGCTATTTCTATGCTTCCCATTGTTACGTTTCGTTTGTGTCTTTCACACAACACCGAGACACAAATAGACAGCGAGAGAGAGACTGTAGTGAGAGAGAGAGAGCGTAGTGAGAGAGAGACCGTAGAGAGAGAGAGAGACCGTAGTCAGAGAGAGAGAGAGAGACCGTAGTCAGAGAGAGAGAGAGAGACCGTAGTCAGAGAGAGAGAGACCGTAGTCAGAGAGAGAGAGAGACCGTAGTCAGAGAGAGAGAGAGAGAGAGACCGTAGTCAGAGAGAGAGAGAGAGACCGTAGTCAGAGAGAGAGAGAGACCGCAGTCAGAGAGAGAGAGAGACCGTAGTCAGAGAGAGAGAGAGACCGTAGTCAGAGAGAGAGACCGCAGTCAGAGAGAGACCGCAGTCAGAGAGAGACCGCAGTCAGAGAGAGACCGCAGTCAGAGAGAGACCGCAGTCAGAGAGAGACCGCAGTCAGAGAGAGACCGCAGTCAGAGAGAGACCGCAGTCAGAGAGAGACCGCAGTCAGAGAGAGAGAGAGACCGCAGTCAGAGAGAGAGAGAGAGACCGCAGTCAGAGAGAGAGACCGCAGTCAGAGAGAGAGAGAGAGACCGCAGTCAGAGAGAGCGAGAGAGACCGCAGTCAGAGAGAGCGAGAGAGAGACCGCAGTCAGAGAGAGCGAGAGAGAGACCGCAGTCAGAGAGAGCGAGAGAGAGACCGCAGTCAGAGAGAGAGAGAGAGAGACCGCAGTCAGAGAGAGAGAGAGAGAGACCGCAGTCAGAGAGAGCGAGAGAGAGACCGCAGTCAGAGAGAGCGAGAGAGAGACCGCAGTCAGAGAGAGCGAGAGAGAGACCGCAGTCAGAGAGAGCGAGAGAGAGACCGCAGTCAGAGAGAGAGAGAGACCGCAGTCAGAGAGAGAGAGAGAGAGACCGCAGTCAGAGAGAGAGAGAGACCGCAGTCAGAGAGAGACCGCAGTCAGAGAGAGACCGCAGTCAGAGAGAGACCGCAGTCAGAGAGAGAGAGAGAGACCGCAGTCAGAGAGAGAGAGAGAGACCGCAGTCAGAGAGAGCGAGAGAGAGACCGCAGTCAGAGAGAGCGAGAGAGAGACCGCAGTCAGAGAGAGCGAGAGAGAGACCGCAGTCAGAGAGAGCGAGAGAGAGACCGCAGTCAGAGAGAGCGAGAGAGAGACCGCAGTCAGAGAGAGAGAGAGAGAGACCGCAGTCAGAGAGAGAGAGAGAGACCCGTAGTCAGAGAGAGAGAGACCGTAGTCAGAGAGAGAGAGACCGTAGTCAGAGAGAGAGAGAGACCGTAGTCAGAGAGAGAGAGAGAGACCGTAGTCAGAGAGAGAGAGAGAGACCGCAGTCAGAGAGAGAGAGAGAGACCGCAGTCAGAGAGAGAGAGAGAGACCGTAGTCAGAGAGAGAGAGAGACCGTAGTCAGAGAGAGAGAGACCGTAGTCAGAGAGAGAGAGAGAGACCGTAGTCAGAGAGAGAGAGAGAGACCGTAGTCAGAGAGAGAGAGAGAGACCGTAGTCAGAGAGAGAGAGAGAGACCGTAGTCAGAGAGAGAGAGAGAGACCGTAGTCAGAGAGAGAGAGAGACCGTAGTCAGAGAGAGAGAGAGAGACCGTAGTCAGAGAGAGAGAGACCGCAGTCAGAGAGAGAGACCGCAGTCAGAGAGAGAGACCGTAGTCAGAGAGAGACCGCAGTCAGAGAGAGACCGCAGTCAGAGAGAGAGAGAGAGACCGCAGTCAGAGAGAGAGAGAGAGACCGCAGTCAGAGAGAGAGAGAGAGAGACCGCAGTCAGAGAGAGAGAGAGAGACCGCAGTCAGAGAGAGAGAGAGAGAGACCGCAGTCAGAGAGAGAGAGAGAGACCGCAGTCAGAGAGAGAGAGAGAGACCGCAGTCAGAGAGAGAGAGAGAGACCGCAGTCAGAGAGAGAGAGAGAGACCGCAGTCAGAGAGAGCGAGAGAGAGACCGCAGTCAGAGAGAGAGAGAGAGAGACAGTGAATCAGTCAGAGAGAGAGAGAGAGAGACCGCAGTCAGAGAGAGAGAGAGACCGTAGTCAGAGAGAGAGAGAGAGACCGTAGTCAGAGAGAGAGAGAGACCGTAGTCAGAGAGAGAGAGAGACCGTAGTCAGCGAGAGAGAGAGAGAGACCGTAGTCAGCGAGAGAGAGAGAGAGACCGTAGTCAGAGAGAGAGAGAGAGACCGTAGTCAGAGAGAGAGAGAGACCGTAGTCAGAGAGAGAGAGAGAGACCGTAGTCAGAGAGAGAGAGAGAGACCGTAGTCAGAGAGAGAGAGACCGTAGTCAGAGAGAGAGAGAGAGACCGTAGTCAGAGAGAGAGAGAGAGACCGTAGTCAGAGAGAGAGAGAGAGAGAGACCGTAGTCAGAGAGAGAGAGACCGTAGTCAGAGAGAGAGAGAGACCGTAGTCAGAGAGAGAGAGACCGTAGTCAGAGAGAGAGAGAGACCGTAGTCAGAGAGAGAGAGAGAGACCGTAGTCAGAGAGAGAGAGACCGTAGTCAGAGAGAGAGAGAGAGACCGTAGTCAGAGAGAGAGAGAGAGACCGTAGTCAGAGAGAGAGAGAGAGACCGTAGTCAGAGAGAGAGAGAGAGACCGTAGTCAGAGAGAGAGAGAGAGACCGTAGTCAGAGAGAGAGAGAGAGACCGTAGTCAGAGAGAGAGAGAGGACCGTAGTCAGAGAGAGAGAGAGAGAGAGACCGTAGTCAGAGAGAGAGAGAGAGACCGTAGTAGAGAGAGAGAGAGACCGTAGTCAGAGAGAGAGAGACCGTAGTCAGAGAGAGAGAGACCGTAGTCAGAGAGAGAGAGACCGTAGTCAGAGAGAGAGAGAGAGACCGTAGTCAGAGAGAGAGAGAGAGACCGTAGTCAGAGAGAGAGAGAGAGACCGTAGTCAGAGAGAGAGAGAGAGACCGTAGTCAGAGAGAGAGAGAGACCGTAGTCAGAGAGAGAGAGAGACCGTAGTCAGAGAGAGAGAGAGACCGTAGTCAGAGAGAGAGAGACCGTAGTCAGAGAGAGAGAGAGAGACCGTAGTCAGAGAGAGAGAGAGACCGTAGTCAGAGAGAGAGAGAGACCGTAGTCAGAGAGAGAGACCATAGTGGGTGAGAGAGAGAGACCATAGTGGGTGAGAGAGAGAGACCATAGTGGGTGAGAGAGAGAGACCATAGTGGGTGAGAGAGAGAGACCATAGTGGGTGAGAGAGAGAGACCATAGTGGGTGAGAGAGAGAGAGACCATAGTGGGTGAGAGAGAGAGACCATAGTGGGTGAGAGAGAGAGACCATAGTGGGTGAGAGAGAGACCATAGTGAGAGAAACTGCTGAACACAAGGCTGTTTATAACTCAACACCTGTCTGAGAGACCATTAACCTTCCTAGGACACCACTGCTGGATGAGAGGTGCTTTGTGGGATAGCGTTATGGCTTCGGAGGGTGTGTGTCTGTACCTGGACTTGTCGAAGTGTTTCCCGGTGTAAGCCATCCCACAGGCGGCCCCCAGACCCTGTCCCAGAGACCCCGTTGCCACGTCAACAAACTCCAGTTTCTGTAGAACAGTTGGAGTTCGAGTCAACAGTCAAACCTGAGCTGGCCAATGTTCATTAGGGCACGCAACTGAACATTTTTCAAAATATTGTTTCTTATTGACAAGTCCAGGTAGTCCCTCCCCTGTTTGTCAGTTTTCTGTTTTGTGCCTAATGAACAACTCTTCCGTTGGAAGTAACCTTTAACAGTGGGGTTAAAGGTTACTTGCAGGTCATATAGGGGTTAGAGGTTACTTACGGGTGTGGGGTGACCCTCCAGGTCAGAGTCTATCTTCCTCAGGTTAATCAGATCAGCCTCCTTCACAAAGCCCGCCTCTGCCCAGGCAGCGTACAGGATTGGTGCAGCATGACCCTGGAAGAACACAACAGCCAATCAGAGCACAGTCCAAGACTCCGAAGGCGCTTGGGAAATGTAGTGCAATTGAAAGAACCGACAGGTGACCAGAGTGTACAGTGAGCACGTAGAACTTAGGGCTGTCTGGAAGGAAAAAAATCTTGGTCGACCGACAGTGGTTTGTTCTTCCGACCAATCGATTAAAAATGTGTATTTTTCCATATATATGCGTTTTAATCAAATCAACTATATGCACTGAGCTTGTCTGATGCTTTAAAGTGCACTGTTTGATGAAATAATTAAGACAAATGGAAATTTACATTTTAGTCATTTAGCAGACGCTCTTATCCAGAGCGACTTACAGTTAGTGAGTTCATACATGTTTCATACAACAACAAAAAAATACCAGCGAGGCTGTCTAACGAGAGAGAAAAGAAAACACGTGTAAAGCCTTTATTACAGCAAAGACTGAAAACATCCGAATGTGAAATTGTTTATCCGGCACGGTTGTGTGAGGTTGGGTGCGCATGGAATCAGTAGGCTATTAAAACAAACAACCAGGATGTGTCTCCTCACTTTTCTTAAGACTTTTCTCATTCTGCTGCTGCCTCCGCCACATTGTTCTCAACACCAATATGCTGGTTAACTTTGCTATTATGCACACAGCAACATGGTCTAGGAAAAGGCGCCAATTCAACAGCGCACAGATGTTTCAGAATCGCCACGTCTATTTCTATGGGCACAAGCACTGTTCATGACAAATTGTTCACACCCCTCGTTGGTGGAGAGAATTTTGCAGGTTTAAAGATTATTTACTGCAATTCTATACATTTTGTCATGGGGCGCAAAGAACATTTTGCAAGTTTTAAAGCTAATTTTCTTGCAATTCTATACATTGTGCCATGTGTAAGGTGTATTCATGTGATATTTGGGCTAGCCGACATGGGCTAGTTGATCTGAACATGTCTGACAAGTTATAAATAGCTCTACGGTCTGCAATGACTAACATGACAAGAGGAACTGGTGATGTACGACCCAATTTAGATATTGCACCTTGTGCATTCTACTATTACTACTTTCAAGAGTACGTTTAAAGCCGACAGTTCCTTTAAAAAAAGTTTTTTGCTACTGCTCGACCAAAGAAATCTGTGGACCAAACAATCGACCAGTTGACTAAATGGGGTCAGCCCTAGTAGAGCGTGTGCGTGCCTCACCTTGGAAAGTACGAAGCGGTCGTTGCACTGGTTGCGTGGGTCAGTGGCTTTGTAACGCATCGTATGGAAGAAGAGCACCGACATGAGCTCTGCTGCACTGCAACAGGTGGTGGGGTGACTGGAAAGAGGGAGAGATCAAGGGAGGATTAGAAGAGGGACAGGCACCGGCAGAGAGAGAGAGAGAGAGAGAGTGAGAGAAAAGGGACCGGCAGAGTTGAGAGAGAAGGGACCGGCAGAGTGAGAGAGAAGGGACCGGCAGAGTGAGAGAGAAGGGACCGGCAGAGTGAGAGAGAAGGGACCGGCAGAGTGAGAGAGAAGGGACCGGCAGAGTGAGAGAGAAGGGACCGGCAGAGTGAGAGAGAAGGGACCGGCAGAGTGAGAGAGAGGCATTGAGAGCAGGCTGTCAGTACCAGTTCACGTCACAAACAGCTGTTAAATGGGGAAACCACTCACATGCATGTTACCCAGTTTCACCTCATTTCGAGGATCTGTATTAATGTTTACCTGACAGTTACAAATAAAAAATGCAACATGCAACCATTTAACATTTTACTGAGTTACATGAACTAAGAAAATCAGTCAATTGAAAATTTAAATTAGGCACTAATCTATGGATTTCAAATGACTGGAAATACATCGGACACATCTCCTTCACATAGAGTTGATCAGGCTGTTGATTGTGGCCTGTGGAATGTTGTCCCACTCCTCTTCAAATGGCTGTGTGAAGTTGTTGGATATTGGCAGGAACTGGAACATGCTGTTGTATACGTAGATCCAGAGCATCCCAGGTCAAGACCCTGGTGAGGTCGATGAGCACGCAAACGAGCTTCCTGGAGACCATTTGACAGATTGTGCAGAAATTCTTCAGTTGAGCAAACCCACAGTTTCATCAGCTGTGTGTCTGGTCTCAGACGATCCCGCAGGTGAAGAAGCCAGATGTGGAGGTCCTGGGCTGGCGTGGTTACTCGTGGTCTGCAGTTGTGAGGCCGGTTGGACGTACTGCAAAATTCTCTAAAATTACGTTGGGGGCAGCTTATGGTAGAGAAATTAACATTTTATTATCTGGCAACAGCTCTGGTGGACATTCCTGCAGTCAGCATGTCAATTACACGCTCCCTCAAAACATGTGGAATCGTGTTGGGAAAAACTGCTGATTTTAGAGTGGCCTTTCATTTTCCCCAGCACAAGGTGCACCTGTGTAATGATCATGCTGTTTAATCAGCTTCTTGATATGCCACACCTGTCAGGTGGATGGATTATCTTGGCAAAGGAGAAATGCTCACTAACAGGGATGTAAACAAATGTGCAAAAAAATGAGAAATAAGCTTTTTTGTGCGTATGGAACATTTCTGGGATCTTTTATTTCAGCTCATGAAACCAACACTTTACATGTTGCGTTTATACAGTGCATTCGGAAAGTATTCAGACCCCTTGACTTATTCCACATTTTTGTTACATTACAGCCTTATTCTAAAACTGATGAGGGGAAAACCATTTAATCTATTTTAGAATAAGGCTGTAACTTAACAAAACGTGGAAAAAGTCAAGGGGTCTGAATACTTTCTGAATGCACTGGATTTTTGTTCAGTATAGTTTTTTAAATCATATATCTGGCCAACTTACTGTAGCAATGTAACCCAACGTGGTTCCGCTTTCACTGCTTTGCGAACTACTGCTTTGCAATATTTTTTCCGCTTGAAGTTTCCTGTACAATGTGGCCGATGCTGAACTACTTGGCAAGGCAACTGTGGGTAGAGCCATAAGAAGAGTCTGCCTCGCATTGAAGGGATTTGTGTAAAATACTGTAGCCTACAACAATCCATTTTCAGAAACAGTCATTGAACTCAATGATCTTCCTTACTTTGGTCAGATGATCTGTGACTCCCATTGGGCTACAACTAAACATAGAACCCATTGTTGCCCGTGTAGTCATGAAAAGCACTACGAATTCAATAAATTATTATTCATCCTACATAGCCTATGGAAAGTATTCAGACCCCTACACCTTTTCCACATTTTGTTACGTTACAGCCTCATTCTAAAATGGATCAAATAAATACAAATCCTCATCAATCTACACACAGTACCCCCATAATGACAAAGTGAAAACAGGTTTTTAGAAATGTTTGCAAATGTATTAAATATAAAAAACAGAAACACCTTATTTAAATAAGTATTCAGCCCCTTTGCTATGAGACTCTAAATTGAGCTCAGGTACATCCTGTTTCCATTGATCATCCTTGAGATGTTTCTACAACTTGATTGGAGTCCAGCTGTGGTAAATTCAATTGATTGGACATGATTTGGAAAGGCACACACCTGTCTATATAAGGTCCCACAGTTGACAGTGCATGTCAGAGCAAAAACCAAGCCATGAGGTCGAAGGAATTGTCTGTAGAGCTCCGAGACAGGATTGTGTCGAGGCACAGATCTGGGGAAGGGTACCAAAACATTTCTGCAGCATTGAAGGTCCCCAAGAACACAGTGGCCTCCATCATTCTTAAATGGAATACGTTTGGAACCACCAAGACTCTTCCTAGAGCTGGTTGCCCGGCCAAACTGAGCAATCGGGGGAAGAAGGGTCTTGGTCAGGGAGGAGACCAAGAACCCAACGGTCACTCTGACAGAGCACTAGATTTCCACTGTGGAGAACTTTCCAGAACGACAACCATCTCTGCAGCACTCCACCAATCAGGCATTTATAGTAGAGTGGCCAAACGGAAGCCACTCCTCAGTAAAAAGGTACATCACAGCCCGCTTGGAGTTTGCCAAAAGGCACCTAAAGACTCTCAGACCATGAGAAACAAGATTCTCTGGTCTGATGAAATCAAGATTTAACTCTTTGGCCTGAATGCCAAGCGTCATGTCTGGAGGAAACCTGTCACCGTCCCTACGGTGAGGCATGATGGTGGCAGCAGCATCATCCTGGGATGTTTTTCAGTGGCAGGGACGGTGAGACTAGTCAGGATCGAGGGAAAGATGAACGGAGCAAAGCACAGAAAAATACTTGATGAAAACCTGCTCCAGAGCGCTCAGGACCTCAGACTGGGGCAAAGGTTCACCTTCAACAGGACAACGACCCTAAGCACACAGCCAAGACAACGCAGGAGTGGCTTCGGGACAAGTCTTTGAATGTCCTTGAGTGGCCCAGCCAGAGCCCGGACTTGACCCCGATCTAACATCTGTGGAGAGACCTGAAAATATCTGTGCAGCAACGCTCCCCATCCAACCTGACAGAGCTTGAGAGGATCTGCAGAGAAGAATGGGAGAAACTCCAAATACATTTTAGTCATTTAGCAGACGCTCTTATCCAGAGCGACTTACAGTTAGTGAGTGCATACATTTTTCATACTGGCCCCCCATGGGAATCGAACCCACAACCCTGGCATTGCAAACACCATGCTCTACCAACTGAGCTACACGGGACTACAGGTGTGCCAAGCTTGTAGCATCATACCCAAGAACACTCAAGGCTGTAATCTCTGCAAAAGGTGCTTCAACAAATTTGAGGAAATGGTGTGAATACTTACGCAAATGTCCTATCAGTTTTTAAAAAAAATACATTTGCCAAATATTCTTAAAAATCAATTTTTGCTTTGTCATTATGGGGTATTGTGTGTAGTTTTATGGAGGAAAAAACAATTTAATCTATTGTAGAATAAGGCTGTAACGTAACAAAATGTGGATAAAGTCAACGGCACAACTACAACGGCAAACAGTGGGTTGTGTGTGAAGTAGAACACTGTTTACATAAAGCAACGTAAACTAGTGACTATTAGAAACAACTAATTGTCTCAACCGTTTGTCCTTTGAGCTCATCCAGGGACACCAGGTCCTAGGGGGGTAATTCCTCTGTCCCAGGCTGTTGTCTGGTTTTGGTTTTTTTAATCCCCCGTCCCCATAGAAGGCCTTTTGCCTCATGCCGGGCCATCATTGTAAATATGAATTTCTTCTTGATTGACTAGCCCGGTTAAATAAATTAAGACTCTCGTCAAAAGGTGCACTATATAGGGAATAGGGTGCCATTTGGAACACACTGGTATTAGTCTTATTCAAAAACTTACATCCACACCTTGTCATCATTCAACATTAAAACTCATGCTACTCAACCATTTACCTCCAAGCGGATCTTCCAGTGACTGAAACCTGCTGAAATTGACATGTTTAGACAAAGTTCCAATACGTGTATTATGACCCTTTATAAATCATATTTGAGCTGGGTTTGTTTTATGTAGGCCTAAAGCGGTTTAGATTTTCTGCACAAAAGCAATCCAAGTGCTATAGGAAGTGTCACGCCACGATGATCCTACAGTATCACAATGGGGTTAGCATAGCAGGCTATGGCAAGGCCTAAAATACTCCTGCTTGTTGTGATAAGACTGTCTGAAATCAACCAGATCAACCATTCTACCAGGGGAAGGTTATTCGTTTCCCCTGTGAGCAACTGACTGAAATGTATGCATGTTATCGATAACCGGTAGGGATCCATACTTCAAACTTCTTTCCTTTCCTGGACAGTATTAGGCTTCGGCGATATATAGTATACCGGGGTATTTAGGGATGATTTAATAGCGCTAAAATATATTATATATATATATATAATTCGGGGGGCTACTCCACTGCTTATAGTTCTATGATGTGCCAAATAAATGGATATCCAGCTCAGTGCTCCAGCTATGCATTTGGTTTGTTAACTTGATAGCTAAGTGGCTAGCTCAAGTTTCTTGGTTACATCAAAAGACAATCAAGCCTTGCCTGGATCAAGATCCATGCTGCCTCTTTTTTTATTTATTTTAAAAAAAAAATGAGCACCCCTTCTGTGCACTTCCAGTAATACCATATACCTCGGGATACCACCCAAACCTGTCTGTGGCGTGAAATCATGACAGTAAGGAGGAAGTTCTACAAGGAAATGGCCTGTCTTATAAACTGAAGAGGAGCCAAGTATGCATTTCTGGTTCCTCCAATTGTTCAGGCCAGGGTTCCCCAACTGGCAGGCCGTGGGGGATTTTATTTGCCCCCGCTACTTGAGAAAAATAAATAAAAAAGTTGTGGTCAAAGGTTGCGCTCTAGCCTAAACAGGGTGCAGTTTGGGACGCATTCCAACCCCATTAGTACAGTGTCCCTTTCATCAACCCCTACAGACACTTTCAGAAGGTCATGTTGAGAAAGAACTGTGGCAATAATGGTCAGAAAGAAAAACGGTAGTTCGACTTGGCTGACATATTGCCACGTTTTGCAATAATAACACAATACTTCTGCAATGAGAGGAGCCCTCTGCCCAGTCTTTTTGTTTAGGTCAATGTCACTGTTGTACTGCGGGTAAAAGCTAGAGCAGCAGCGCTAGACCATGACTAAGCAAATTCAACGTTAGAAGAGAGTGTGGGAGTCAAAGGGAATTTCTAAACCCACACTCTTCCTTTATTCAGTATTTTACTAGGGGGCTATCTTTTAATCAAAGACCGCAGGCAACCACGAGACCCGCACATCTCTCCGTGACTTGTGTTAACGTTGCTAAAAATGTAGCCAGAACTGAAATACCAACAATGAGAAATATTCAACACGGGCATGATGCCAGTTATAAGTCATCTAGATTCTAGTTGATCAAAAGTAATGACTGATCGTGCATCCACATGTACGGTCATTCAAACGATGCCAGTTTTACTTGTATTTAACGTTACTCACTAAGGCAGATTTCTACGTTTGCTAGCTCCTGTAGCTAACTAGGTAACGTAGTACACCCACGTCAAAATAACACTTAACTTCTAAAACAAAATTACACCTGAAGGGGAAACTATCTACTTAACTAGCTAAACCAACGACAACCGCCTGCGTGAAAATAATCCGCACGTACACCGTGCAGCATGTCCACACGTACCGCTGCAGGCCGAGACGGGTTCAACGTCTAACGTTAGCCAACTAGTTAAGCCTAGCTACATCACGCAACATCCAAACCTTCATTCTGACCACTTTTTTAAAAACGTACCCGGAGTTGGAGGCGCACGTCGCCTTGACCGAGTTGATCCGCAACTTGTTAGCGAGGTCTTTCAGGCCCTGCAGCGTCTTCTCGTCGGGTTTATGGTAGCTAGCCATGGTGGAGATACGGTAAAGTAGCGGAGACCGACTGGTAAATGACAAGCACGGTTATTTGAAGAGCTGCACAGCGTCTCTCCAGGTGACGGTTGACGTTCTGAGGCTTGACCTGTATCAACTCCGCGAAGCTACCAGAACAGTCTCTCCAGGTGACGGTTGACGTTCTGAGGCTTGACCTGTATCAACTCCGCGAAGCTACCAGAACACTCAACGCACGCTATACACGAAGAGAGGAAAGGGCGGGAGAGAGGCGTCTTTATGCGCGCCCCTACAGGCCGCGCCCCACGCCACGCCCACTGGACTCACTCATTGGAGGAAAGCAGTCGCGCAACTTGTGGAGGCATCCGGTGGGCGCGCGCTTCGTTTAGCCGGAGACACTTCGAGCAGGGAGTCAAGGGTCAATGTCGCAAGGACGGCGATGTGCCTTTCTTGCAAGCTCTGAACCAGCGTTTTCCCAAACTCGGTCTTCGGGAGGGGGTGCACGTTTTGGTTTTTACTACACAGCTGATTAAAATTATCAAAGCTTGATGATTAGTTTATTATTTAAATCAGCTGTGTAGTGCTAGATCAAAAATATAAATAAAAAAACGTGCACCACCTGAGGTCCAGAGGACCGAGTTTGGGAAACCCTGCTCTTAACATGCTGACGAGACCGCCCGCGTTGCAAAATACATTTACACATATATGTTATTCAATCATTGCACACTGCTCGTGCGCGTCATCGACCGTCTGCGTAGCCAGGCGCTAAAACAGAACTACGCACTGCAAGTCCCGCCTCTCCCATCTCCTCATTGGTTCTTAGGAGCATCTACCCAGTGGGAGATCGAAAGATGAAGGGAGGTCCACACTCCAGTCCAGCTGGTGGCGGTGATGCACCGTAAAGTTGGTTGCCAACCGCCATATAAAGTCCACAGAAGAAGAAGAAGAAGAAGAAGAAGAAGCCTGTAGGAGGAGAGAAACGAAAACAAATATTTGAGAGGAGCGACTGAAGAGGATGATGAAGCGGGATCAGAATACAATGGCGGTAGAATCAAGGAGATTTGGAGTATTGTTCAAAAGAATGGAAAACGGAGTGCAGTGATGAGAATGACCCTTCGTATCTAGTGCGGTTTGTTAATAAGGAGCAGCTGAGCAGAGTACCGATCTGGAAGAAACCATTTGAGATATCCAAACTGGTGGACAGAGTGATGGGTAACGTGAAGGATGTGAGGATCACGAGAGGCGGACTTGTTTAGATGTTTTGTGATTCCGCGGATCAGAAGGAAAGTGCGTTGTGTCTTAATCGATTTGATAAATTTGAAGTGTTGTGTGTCGCTTCAGAACAGGGCACCCCTGAAGGGGGTTATATCTGGCGTTTCGTGGGAAGTTGATTTGGAAAAGATGAAAAATATTCCCGGAGTGATTGAAGCACGTCGGATGAATCGAGTGGTCAATGTGGAAAAAGTGAAGATTTTCTCTTGTTTTATCTCCCTAATGAAGTGAAGTTAGGGTATATTAACTACAGAGTTAGAGCATTTATCCCAAGAACAATGCAGTCATTAACGCTTTAGGAAAGTGTTTACAGAAGGGAGAAGCCGAGATGGACAAGATGTGGAAAATATCATATTATGTGTTATAAAAGTGAAGAAAATGTGACATGTTGTAATTGCGGTGGGAATCATGAAGAATTTATTTGGGCTGCAATTTCTGAGGCTGGTAACTCTAATGAACTTATCCTCTGCAGCCGAGGTAACTCTGGGTCTTCCTTTCCTATGGTGGTCCTCATAAGAGCCAGTTTCATCATAGCGCTTGATGGTTTTAGCAACTGCACTTGAAGAAACTTTCAACGTTTTTGAAATTTTCCAGATTGACTGACCTTCATGTCTTAAAGTAATGATGGACTGTCGTTTCTCTTTGCTTATTTGAGCTGTTCTTGCCATAATATGGACTTGGTCTTTTACCTAATAGGGCTATCTTCTATATACCACCCCTACCTTGTCACAACACAACTGATTGGCTCAAATGCATTAAGAAGGAAATAAATTCCACATTAACTTTTAACAAGGCACACCTGTTAATTGAAATGCATTCCAGGTGACTACCTCATGAAGCTGGTTGAGAGAATGCCAAGAGTGTGCAAAGCTGTCATCAAGGCAAAGGGTGGCTATTTGAAGAATCTCAAATCTCAAATATATTTTGATTTGTTTAACATTTCTTTGCTTACTACATGATTCCATATGTGTTAGTTCATAGTTCTGATGTCTTCACTAATATTCTACAATGTAGAAAATAGTAAAAATAAAGAAAAACCCTGGAATGAGTAGGTGTGTCCAAACCTTTAACTGGTACTGTATACACTATTTAAATATATACACTACCGTTCAAAAGTTTGGGGTCACTTAGAAATGTCCTTGTTTTCGAAAGATAAGCAATTTTTTGTCCATTTAAAATAGCATCAAATTGATCAGAAATACAGTGTAGACATTGTTAATGTTATAAATGGCTATTGTAGATGGAAATGGCTGATTTTTGATGGAATATCTACATAGGCGTACAGAGGCCCATTATCAGCAACCATCAGTCCTGTGTTCCAATGGCACGTTGTGTTTGCTAATCCAAGTTTATCATTTTAAAAGGCTAATTGAGTCATTAGAAAACCCTTTTGCAATTATGTTAGCACAGCTGAAAACTGTTGTGCTGATTAAAGAAGCAATAAAACTGGCCTTCTTGAGACTAGTTGAGTATCTGGAGCATCAGCAATTGTGGGTTCGATTACAGGATCAAAATGGCCAGAAACAAATAACTTTCTTCTGAAATTCGTCAGTCTATTCTTGTTCTGAGAAATGAAGGCTATTCCATGCGAGAAATTGCCAAGAAACTGAAGATCTCGTACAACACTGTGTACTACTCCCTTCACAGAACAGCGTAAACTGACTCTAACCAGAATAGAAAGAGGAGTAGGAGGCCCCGGTGCACAACTGAGCAAGAGGACAAATACATTAGTGTCTAGTTTGAGAAACAGACACCCACAGGTTCTCAACTGGCAGCTTCATTAAATAGTACCCGCAAAACACCAGTCTCAACGTCAACAGTGAAGAGGTGACTCCGGGATGCTGACCTTCTAGGCAGAGTTGCAAAGAAAAAGCCATATCTCAGACTGGCCAATAAAAAGAAAAGATTAAGATGGGGAAAAGAACTCAGACACTGGACAGAGGAAGATTGGAAAAAAGTTTTATGGACAGACGAATCGAAGTTTGAGGTGTTCGGATCACAAAGCGTAACATTTGTGGACGCAGACCAAATGAAAAGATGATGGAGGAGTGCTTGATGCCATCTGTATAGCATGGTGGAGGCAATGTGATGGTCTGGGGGTGCTTTGGTGGTGGTAAAGTGGGAGATTTGTACAGGGTAAAAGGGATCTTGAAGAAGGAAGGCTATCACTCCATTTTGCAACGCCATGCCATACCCTGTGGACGGCGCTTGATTGGAGCCAATTTCCTCCTACAACAGGACAATGACACCAAAGCACAGCTCCAAACTATGCAATAAATAACTATTTAGGGAAGAAGCAGTCAGCTGGTATTCTGTCTATAATGGAGTGGCCAGCACAGTCACCGGATCTCAACCCTATTGAGCTGTTGTGGGAGCAGCTTGACCGTATGGTACGTAAGAAGTGCCCATCAAGCCAATCCAACTTGTGGGAGGTGCTTCAGGAAGCATGGGGTGAAATCTCTTCAGATTACCTCAACAAATTGACAACTAGAATGTCAAAGGTCTGCAAGGCTATAATTGCTGCAAATGGAGGATTCTTTGACGAAAGCAAAGTTTGAAGGACACAATTATTATTTCAATTAAAAATCCTTATTTCTAACCTTGTCAATGACTACATTTACTATTCATTTTGCTATATTTCCTATTCAAACTCATTTCATGTATGTTTTCATGGAAAACAAGGACATTTCTAAGTAACCCCAAACTTTTGAACGGTTATATATATATATATATATATTTACATTTACATAATTTAGCAGACGCTCTTATCCAGACCAGAGCAACTTACAAATTGGTGCATTCAATTTATGATAGCCAGTGGGACAACCAGTTTTTTAAATTATTTTTTTTTATGGGGGGGGGGGGGGTGGAATGATTACTTTGTCCTATCCCAGGTATTCCTTAAAGAGGTGGGGTTTCAAATGTCTCCGGAAGGTGGTGAGTGACTCCGCTGTCCTGGCGTCGTGAGGGAGCTTGTTCCACCATTGGGGTGCCAGAGCAGCTCCGTCTTGCCAGGGTTCAGCTTGAGGTGGTGATCCGTCATCCACACTGATATGTCTGCCAGACATGCAGAGATGCGATTCGCCACCTGGTTATCAGAAGGGGGAAAGGAGAAAATTAGTTGTGTGTCGTCTGCGTACCAATGATAGGAGAGACCATGTGAGGATATGACAGAGCCAAGTGACTTGGTGTATAGAGAGAAGAGGAGAGGGCCTAGAACTGAGCCCTGGGGGACACCAGTAGTGAGAGCACGTGGTGCGGAGACAGATTATATATATACAGTGGGGAAAAAAAGTATTTAGTCAGCCACCAATTGTGCAAGTTCTCCCACTTAAAAAGATGAGAGAGGCCTGTAATTTTCATCATAGGTACACGTCAACTATGACAGACAAATTGAGGAAAAAAAATCCAGAAAATCCCATTGTAGGATTTTTAATGAATTTATTTGCAAATTATGGTGGAAAATAAGTATTTGGTCACCTACAAACAAGCAAGATTTCTGGCTCTCACAGACCTGTAACTTCTTCTTTCAGAGGCTCCTCTGTCCTCCACTCGTTACCTGTATTAACGGCACCTGTTTGAACTTGTTATCAGTATAAAATACACCTGTCCACAACCTCAAACAGTCACACTCCAAACTTCACAATGGCCAAGACCAAAGAGCTGTCAAAGGACACCAAAAACAAAATTGTAGACCTGCACCAGGCTGGGAAGACTGAATCTGCAATAGGTAAGCAGCTTGGTTTGAAGTGAAGAAATCAACTGTGGGAGCAATTATTAGGAAATGGAAGACATACAAGACCACTGATAATCTCCCTCGATCTGGGGCTCCACGCAAGATCTCACCCCGTGGGGTCAAAATGATCACAAGAACGGTGAGCAAAAATCCCAGAACCACACGGGGGGGACCTAGTGAATGACCTGCAGAGAGCTGGGACCAAAGTAACAAAGCCAACCATCAGTAACACACTACGCCGCCAGGAACTCAAATCCTGCAGTGCGAGACGTGTCCCCCTGCTTAAGCCAGTACATGTCCAGGCCCGTCTGAAGTGCATTTGGATGATCCAGAAGAGGATTGGGAGAATGTCATATGGTCAGATGAAACCAAAATATAACTTTTTGGTAAAAACTCAACTCGTCATGTTTGGAGGACAAAGAATGCTGAGTTGCATCCAAAGAACACCATACCTACTGTGAAGCATGGGGTTGGAAACATCATGCTTTGGGGCTGTTTTTCTGCAAAGGGACGGGACCAGGACGACTGATCCGTGTAAAGGAAAGAATGAATGGGGCCATGTATCGTGAGATTTTGAGTGAAACCCTCCTTCCATCAGCAAGGGCATTGAAGATGAAACGTGGCTGGGTCTTTCAGCATGACAATGATCCCAAACACACCGCCCGGGCAACGAAGGAGTGGCTTCGTAAGAAGTATTTCAAGGTCCTGGAGTGGCCTAGCCAGTCTCCAGATCTCAACCCCATAGAAAATCTTTGGAGGGAGTTGAAAGTCTGTGTTGCCCAGCGACAGCCCCAAAACATCACTGCTCTAGAGGAGATCTGCATGGAGGAATGGGCCAAAATACCAGCAACAGTGTGTGAAAACCTTGTGAAGACTTACAGAAAACGTTTGACCTGTGTCATTGCCAACAAAGGGTATATAACAAAGTATTGAGAAACTTTTGTTATTGACCAAATACTTATTTTCCACCATCATATGCCAATAAATTCATTAAAAATCCTACAATGTGATGTGATTTTCTGGATTTTTTTTCCTCATTTTGTCTGTCATAGTTGACGTGTACCTATGATGAAAATTACAGGCCTCTCTCATCTTTTTAAGTGGGAGAACTTGCACAATTGGTGGCTGACTAAATACTTTTTTCCCCCACTGTATATATATACACACACACACACACACACACAGTGTATTCATCCCCCTTGGAGTTTTTCCTATTTTGTTGCATTACAACCTGTAATTTAAATTGATTTTTATTTGGATTTCATGTAATGGACATACACAAAATAGTCCAAATTGTTGAAGTGAAATGAAAAAAATAACTTGTTAAAAAATATTCTAAAAAATAAATAACGGAAAAGTGGTGCGTGCATACAGTAGAAGTCGGAAGTTTACATACACTTAGGTTGGAGTCATTAAAACTCGTTTTTCAACCACTCCACACATTTCTTGTTAACAAATTATAGTTTTGGCAAGTCGGTTAGGACATCTAGTTTGTGCATGACACAAGTAATTTTTCCAACAATTGTTTACAGACAGATAATTCACTTATAATTCACTGTATCACAATTCCAGTGGGTCAGAAGTTTACATACACTAAGTTGACTGTGCCTTTAAACAGCTTGGAAAATTACAAAAAAATGATGTCATGGCTTTAGAAGCTTCTGATAGGCTAATTGACATCATTTGAGTCGTACCTGTGGATGTATTTCAAGGCCTACCTTCAGACTCAGTGCCTCTTTGCTTGATATCATGGGAAAATCAAAAGAAAATCAGTCAAGACCTCAGAAAAAATATTGTAGACCTCCACAAGTCTGGTTCATCCTTGGGAGCAATTTCCAAACGCCTGAAGGTACCACGTTCATCTGTACAAACAATAGTACGCAAGTATAAACACCATGGGACCACGCAGCCATCATACCGCTCAGGAAGGAGACGCGTTCTGTCTCCTAGAGATGAACGTACTTTGGTGCGAAAAGTGCAAATCAATCCCAGAACAGCAGCAAAGGACCTAGTGAAGATGCTGGAGGAAACAGGTACAAAAGTATCTATAGCCACAGTAAAACAAGTCCTATATCGACATAATCTGAAAGGTCGCTCAGCAAGGAAGAAGCCACTACTCCAAAACCGCCATAAAAAAGCCAGACTACTGTTTGCAACTGCACATGGGGACAAAGTTCGTACTTTTTGGAGAAATGTCCTCTGGTCTGATGAAACAAAAATAGAACTGTTTGGCCATAATGACCATCGTTATGTTTGGAGGAAAAAGGGGAACGCTTGCAAGCCGAAGAACACCATCCCAACCGTGAAGCACAGGGGTGGCAGCATCATGCTGTGGGGGTGCTTTGCTGCAGGAGGGACTGGTGCACTTCACAAAATAGATGGCATCATGAGGAAGGAAAATTATGTGGCTATATTGAAGCAACATCTCAAGACATCAGTCAGGAAGTTAAAGCTTGGTCGCAAATGGGTCTTCCAAATGGACAATGACCCCAAGCATACTTCCAAAGTTGTGGCAAAATGGCTTAAGGACAACAAAGTCAAGGTATTGGAGTGGCCATCACAAAGCCCTGACCTCAATCCTATAGAAAATGTGTGGGCAGAACTGAAAAAGCGTGTGCGAGCAAGGAGGCCTACAAACCTGACTCAGTTACACCAGCTCTGTCAGGAGGAATGGGCCAAAATTCACCCAACGTATTGTGGGAAGCTTGTGGAAGGCTACCCAAAACATTTGACCCAAGATAAACAATTTAAAGGCAATGCTACCAAATACTAATTGAGTATATGTAAACTTCTGACCCACTGGGAATGTGATGAAAGAAATAAAAGCTGAAATAAATCGTTCTCTCTACTATTATTCTGACATTTCACATTCTTAAAATAAAGTGGTGATCCTAACTGGCCTAAGACAGGGAATTCTTACTAGGATTAAATGTCAGGAATTGTGAAAAACTGAGTTTAAATGTATTTGGCTAAAGTGTATGTAAACTTCCGACCTCAACTGTATTCACCCCCTTTGCTATGAAGCCCCTAAATAAGATCTGGTGCAACCAATTACCTTCAGAAGTCACATAATTAGTTAAATAAAGTCTACCTGTGTGCAATCTAAGTGTCACATGATCTGTCACATGATCTCAGTGTATATATACACCTATTCTGAAAGGCCCCAGAGTCTGCAACACCACTAAGCAAGGGGCACCACCAAGCAAGCGGCACCATGAAGACCAAGGAGCTCTGCAAACAGGTCAGAGACAAAGTTGTGGAGAAGTACAGATCAGGGTTGGGTTATAAAAAAATATCCTTTTTGGCCATCAAGGAAAACGCTATGTCTGGTGCAAACCCAACACCTCTCATCACCCCGAGAACACTCGAGTGGTTTAAGGGGAAACATTTAAATGTCTTGGAATGGCCTAGTCAAAGCCCAGACCTCAATCCAATTGAGAATCTGTGGTATGACTTAAAGATTGCTGTACACCAGCGGAACCCATCCAACTTGAAGGAGCTGGAGCAGTTTTGCCTTGAAGAATGGGCAAAAATCCCAGTGGCTAGATGTGCCAAGCTTATAGAGACATACCCCAAGAGACTTGCAGCTGTAATTGCTGCAAAAGGGGGCTCTACAAAGTATTGACTTTGGGGGGTGAATAGTTATGCACGCTCAAGTTCTGTTTTTTTGGTCTTATTTCTTGTTTGTTTCACAATAAAAAAGATTTTGCATCTTCAAAGTGGTCGGTATGTTGTGTAAATTAAATGATACAAACCCTCAAAAAATCAATTTTAATTCCAGGTTGTAAGGCAACAAAATAGAAAAAATGCCAAGGGGGGTGAATACTTTCGCAAGCCACTGTAGGTACTGATCACGGTGTTCTCTGCATAGATACTGATCACGGTGTTCTCTGCATAGATACTGATCACAGAGTTTGATCACATCCTGGCTGATTGTGTTGCAGCATCCTGGCTGATTGTGTTGCAGCATCCTGGCTGATTGTGTTGCAGTATCCTGGCTGATTGTGTTGCAGCATCCTGGCTGATTGTGTTGCAGCATCCTGGCTGATTGTGTTGCAGCATCCTGGCTTACCTTCACGATTTCAGTCTCAAGTTGGATACATTTTGTCTTGAATAATTCCATGTCTGTGAAGATGGAATTGACTGTGATACCGGTAGATTTCATATCAGTGAGCATTTTGAGTAAACCAAGATCACCAAGCTAAATGTTATAAATTGATTTGCATTTTAATGAGGGAAATAATTATTTGACCCCCTCTCAATCAGAAAGATTTCTGGCTCCCAGGTGTCTTTTATACAGGTAACGAGCTGAGATTAGGAGCACACTCTTAAAGGGAGTGCTCCTAATCTCAGCTTGTTACCTGTATAAAAGACACCTGACCACAGAAGCAATCAATCAATCAGATTCCAAACTCTCCACCATGGCCAAGACCAAAGAGCTCTCCAAGGATGTCAGGGACAAGATTGTAGACCTACACAAGGCTGGAATGGGCTACAAGACCATCGCCAAGCAGCTTGGTGAGAAGGTGACAACAGTTGGTGCGATTATTCGCAAATGGAAGAAACACAAAATAACTGTCAAATCTCCCTCGGCCTGGGGCTCCATGCAAGATCTCACCTCGTGGAGTTGCAATGATGAGTGTGAGGTGTGCATAGAGACAGTGCAAAAAAAAAAAGAGAGAGAGAGAGATAACCCAAGGAGCTACATCCCACTTCCTCCATCATTGTTGCTAAGCAGCACAGACAATCAATATCCTAGAATAACACAAACTCCTTCAATTCAATTCAATAATTGATTTCATTTCATTCAGAATGCTCTCAGTTGACTGGACTGAATGATGCAGAATGGTCGCATTTGCCCAAGTATCCAGTAAATGACTAAAATCTCTCTACCTTATCCTCTAGGTTAGGTTGAATTTTCAATATTGCTAAGGCCTTTCCAATTATTTCAAATGTACACAAGTACAAAGGGACAGGGGTTGTTGCTGGACAGGAACCCTGCATTTCTCTGTACCTGGTGGCTGTGGAGGCAGGGTTGAAGAGTCTGGCCAGGCCAAAGTCTCTTCAGATGACCTGTAGAGCTGTACACAACACCTTATGATAGCTTATAACCGGGGAACAACACAGACGCAATGTGTGTGTGTGTGTGTGTGTGTGTGTGTGTGTGTGTGTGTGTGTGTGTGTGTGTGTGTCTCACTCACTCTGTGAATTATGGAGTTCTCCTGGCAGAAGGCGACCCATTTCAGCAGCATCATCATGTAACCTTTGACCTGGCACTCTGTGAGAGGCCGCTGGGCGTTCCTGAATACCTCGGAGAGGTCAGAGAGTATGTACTCAAACACCAGGATGAACCTTGCACCATGATGGAACATCCTTCAGCTTCACCACATGGGGAGGGAAAGATCTACAATCTCTCACGGACAGACTATGTACACATACATCTGACCAAATTACGCAAGATTTTAGTTCTGGTTTAACCGAGAATACACCACCTACTACAACACATGATGTGGTTTAACTGATATGTTAAACAGCTATCCAGCCTTTGTGAGGTCTGGCAATGTGTCTGCAATGTAGCAAGGCATAGGGTTTCATATGTTTCCGAAAATCTACCAAGTTTCAATACCGGGAATAATTCATATATATCTGAGAGTCCCGGGAAATACCTCAAAAATCTGAAGTGCCGATTTAAAGTGTTTACATTTTGATCTCCAATGACATTGTTGTGAATTGCGAAACAGGCCGTTCATAAATTCAGAGCGTTATCATGTTCCTCAATGAATTTAGTGCATTTCAGCAGTAGGCCTATGCTATTGCGACACAGAGTCAGGACGCACAGAGCCCGACTACAGAGAAAGAGCCATAGCATTTTCAAATCACTTTGTAACGGCAGTCAAACAAAAGTCAAATGACCAAAGTTGCTAAGCTTGCTAGATAACCTCCAACGAATGACAGAATATCTCCTATTTGGCAAAAGACCAAATCCATATTATGGCAAGAACAGCTCAAATAAGCAAAGAGAAACGACAGTCCATCATTACTTTAAGACATGAAGGTCAGTCAATACGGAACATTTCAATAACTTTTTTAAGTTTCTTCAAGTGCAGTCGCAAAAACCATCAAGCGCTATGAAGAAACTGGCTCTTATGAGGACCGCCACTGGAATGGAAGACCCAGAGTTACCTCTGCTGCAGAGGATAAGTTCATTAGATTTACCAGCCTCAGAAACTGCAGCCCAAATAAATGCTTCACAGAGTTCAAGTAACAGACACATCTCAACATCAACTGTTCAGAGGGGACTGTGTGAATCAGGCCTTCATGGTCAAATTGCTGCAAAGAAACCACCACTAAAGGACACCAATTAGAAGATGAGACCTGCTTGGGCCAAGAAACACGAGGTCAGTAGAGGTGCATCAAAGCTGGGACCGAGAGACTGAAAAACAGCTTCTATCTCGAGGCCATCAGACTGTTAAATAGCCATCACTAGCACATTAGAGGCTGCTGCCCTATAGACTCTAAATCACTGGCCACTTGAATAATGGAACGCTAGTCACTTTAATATTGTTTATATATTTTGCAATACTCATCTCATATGTATATAATGTATTCTATTCTACTGTATTTTAGTCCATGCCGCTCCGACATTGCTCGTCCAAATATTTATATATTCTTAATTCCATTCCTTTACTTTAGATTTGTGTGTATTGTTGCGCATTGTTGTGAAATTGTTAGATATTACTTGTTAGATATTACTGCACTGTCGGAGCTAGAAACACAAGCATTTTGCTACACCCGCAATAACATCTGCTAAACGTGTATGTGACCAATAAAATGTATCCATTACTGCATTCAGCTAACAGATGATGATGATTAAAATACTAAACTATGTAATAATATGAATGTTATAACAAGACAGACTTTGAACTGACGCTTGGATAATGAAATAAATGTTTAGTCTCCTGTCACAATAACATGTCTTTGATCTAGAATCTAGCTAATGAATCAACTTGCTTTAGGGTAGTGATCCCGGAGAGCACTAACCCTCGTCCCGGATAGTGTCCACGATTGTGCCAATAATGTATGCGCAGGAAACCTTTTTTTTCCCATATGTCGGGTTGATTTGTAATCCATTCTTTTTCTGGGTGAGTAACATGGGTCTGAATTTAGTAAAATACATATCCTCTTTGGCAATGCACTAAACAGTGTTACATTTAGCTCAGTTAGCTCTGCCTGTTGACGGGCTGCCACCTGTCGCCTGTCAAATACGTCTGGTACGTTTAGTAGGTCTGGTACGTCTAGTAGGTCTGGTAGGTCTAGTAGGTCTGGTACGTCTAGTAGGTCTGGTACGTCTAGTAGGTCTGGTAAGTCTAGTAGGTCTGGTACGTCTGGTACGTCTAGTAGGTCTGGTACGTCTAGTAGGTCTGGTACGTCTAGTAGGTCTGGTACGTCTAGTAGGTCTGGTACGTCTAGTAGGTCTGGTACGTCTAGTAGGTCTGGTACGTCTAGTAGGTCTGGTACGTCTAGTAGGTCTGGTACGTCTGGTACGTCTAGTACGTCTGGTACGTCTAGTAGGTCTGGTACGTCTAGTAGGTCTGGTACGTCTGGTACGTCTAGTAGGTCTGGTACGTCTAGTAGGTCTGGTACGTCTAGTAGGTCTGGTACGTCTAGTAGGTCTGGTACGTCTGGTACGTCTAGTAGGTCTGGTACGTCTAGTAGGTCTGGTACGTCTAGTAGGTCTGGTACGTCTGGTACGTCTGGTACGTCTAGTAGGTCTGGTACGTCTAGTAGGTCTGGTACGTCTGGTACGTCTAGTAGGTCTGGTACGTCTAGTAGGTCTGGTACGTCTAGTAGGTCTGGTACGTCTAGTAGGTCTGGTACGTCTAGTAGGTCTGGTACGTCTAGTAGGTCTGGTACGTCTAGTAGGTCTGGTACGTCTAGTAGGTCTGGTACGTCTAGTAGGTCTGGTACGTCTGGTACGTCTAGTAGGTCTGGTACGTCTAGTAGGTCTGGTACGTCTAGTAGGTCTGGTACGTCTGGTACGTCTAGTAGGTCTGGTACGTCTAGTAGGTCTGGTACGTCTAGTAGGTCTGGTACGTCTAGTAGGTCTGGTACGTCTGGTACGTCTAGTAGGTCTGGTACGTCTAGTAGGTCTGGTACGTCTAGAAGGTCTGGTACGTCTAGTAGGTCTGGTACGTCTAGTAGGTCTGGTACGTCTGGTACGTCTAGTAGGTCTGGTACGTCTAGTAGGTCTGGTACGTCTGGTACGTCTAGTAGGTCTGGTACGTCTAGTAGGTCTGGTACGTCTAGTAGGTCTGGTACGTCTAGTAGGTCTGGTACGTCTGGTACGTCTAGTAGGTCTGGTACGTCTAGTAGGTCTGGTACGTCTAGTAGGTCTGGTACGTCTGGTACGTCTAGTAGGTCTGGTACGTCTGGTACGTCTGGTACGTCTGGTACGTCTAGTAGGTCTGGTACGTCTAGTAGGTCTGGTACGTCTAGTAGGTCTGGTACGTCTGGTACGTCTAGTAGGTCTGGTACGTCTAGTAGGTCTGGTACGTCTAGTACGTCTGGTACGTCTGGTACGTCTAGTACGTCTGGTACGTCTAGTAGGTCTGGTACGTCTGGTACGTCTGGTACGTCTGGTACGTCTGGTACGTCTGGTACGTCTAGTACGTCTGGTACGTCTAGTAGGTCTGGTACGTCTAGTAGGTCTGGTACGTCTGGTACGTCTGGTACGTCTGGTACGTCTAGTAGGTCTGGTACGTCTGGTACGTCTGGTACGTCTGGTACGTCTGGTACGTCTAGTAGGTCTGGTACGTCTGGTACGTCTGGTACGTCTGGTACGTCTGGTACGTCTAGTACGTCTAGTACGTCTAGTACGTCTGGTACGTCTGGTACGTCTAGTACGTCTGGTACGTCTGGTACGTCTGGTACGTCTAGTAGGTCTGGTACGTCTGGTACGTCTGGTACGTCTGGTACGTCTAGTACGTCTAGTACGTCTGGTACGTCTAGTAGGTCTGGTACGTCTGGTACGTCTGGTACGTCTGGTACGTCTAGTAGGTCTAGTAGGTCTGGTACGTCTGGTACGTCTGGTACGTCTGGTACGTCTGGTACGTCTAGTAGGTCTGGTACGTCTAGTAGGTCTGGTACGTCTGGTACGTCTAGTACGTCTGGTACGTCTGGTACGTCTAGTACGTTTAGTAGGTCTGGTACGTCTGGTACGTCTAGTACGTCTGGTACGTCTAGTACGTTTAGTAGGTCTGGTACGTCTAGTAGGTCTGGTACGTCTAGTAGGTCTGGTACGTCTGGTACGTCTAGTACGTCTGGTACGTCTAGTACGTTTAGTAGGTCTGGTACGTCTGGTACGTCTAGTAGGTCTGGTACGTCTGGTACGTCTGGTACGTCTAGTACGTTTAGTAGGTCTGGTACGTCTGGTACGTCTAGTACGTCTGGTACGTCTGGTACGTCTGGTACGTTTAGTAGGTCTGGTACGTCTGGTACGTCTGGTACGTCTGGTACGTCTGGTACGTCTGGTACGTCTGGTACGTCTGGTACGTCTAGTACGTCTAGTAGGTCTGGTACGTCTGGTACGTCTAGTAGGTCTGGTACGTCTAGTAGGTCTGGTACGTCTGGTACGTCTAGTAGGTCTGGTACGTCTAGTAGGTCTGGTACGTCTAGTAGGTCTGGTACGTCTGGTACGTCTAGTAGGTCTGGTACGTCTGGTACGTCTAGTAGGTCTGGTACGTCTAGTAGGTCTGGTACGTCTAGTAGGTCTGGTACGTCTAGTAGGTCTGGTACGTCTAGTAGGTCTGGTACGTCTAGTAGGTCTGGTACGTCTAGTAGGTCTGGTACGTCTGGTAGGTCTGGTACGTCT
>CM062502.1:1359525-1410984 GCA_031479575.1 Coregonus ussuriensis
TCAAACTGAATTAATGTGTTGATGCTGATATGTAATGCAAATGTAAATGTTGAAATGTTAACCTGAATGTTGTGTAAGATTGGCCGTTTCATGAGACTAACTAGTTGATAACTTTTAAGAGGACCACCGAGTCCTATTCGGCATGTTATGCAGCCGCTACGCTAAAAGCTGACTTGTACTTTTTCCCTCTTGTGGTGTTGGTATTTCCCTAAATTCTAAAATTAAATTGATAATTATTTTAGGAGCGCTCGAGTTTGTTAATATATTGTTCCAAAAGGGCGATTCTGATACCTTTTGGGAAAATATATAATAACTCGAATAACTGAAAAACAATAATACCTTTTGCAAAATAATTCCTAATAATAAATTATTGAAAATTCTTTGTGTACGAGGGTGGGGCACCTGAGATAAGTCGGTGTTGGCACCAAGAATACATTGCTGGCCTCGGCCAGTGACGGGCTAAGTACACCAAGATAGTCGGACCTTACCCAAAATTCTATATACATATATATATATATACTGAAATAGCCATGGCTGTCACTACTATCCCTGATAGGTTGTGAGTTTCCACAGTTAAAAGGTCCTATTAATAGATAGGTTGTGTGGTAGGTGTGTTTTGACGTATGAGTGGATAAGATTTTACCCATCATGGGCGGCAGGTAGCTTAGTGGTTAAGAGCGTTGTGCCAGTAACCGAAAGGTCGCTGGTTCTAATCCCCGAGCCCACTAGGTGAAAAATCTGTCGATGTGCCCTTGAGCAAGGCACTTAACCCTAATTGCTCCTGTAAGTCACTCTGGATAAGAGCGTCTGCTAAATGACCAATTATTATTAATTATTATTAGGTGGGGGAGAATCACCGAAATTGACCAGAGGTACTAAATTCTCGGAGATGCCAGCTATCTCTGTAATTTCACATTTAAAACATTCCATTTAAATGGTGGTGTGAAAGGTGCAGTTAACCTGAGAAAAAATCTCTAAGGGATCCAGTTGCTTCTGTGACTTCACATAATGAAGGTGCCTAAATAAGGCTGTGTGAAGGGTGGCAGTCGAACTGAGAATGTGTTCTAGGACGCTTTGATAGCCTGAATACATTAAGCATTGTAATTCCAATTGGCTTTTTGGGTTGTGTGTTTTTATGTATTATAACGCGTTAATGGGTGATGGGAAGTTATAGTGAAACTTATGAAACTGAATACCAATCTGTAAAATTGTGAGAAAACTGACGGAACTTTCTGCAGCTCTCTCCAAACAGATTCATAAGGTCCAAGAGGGGGAGCTGACGGGAGATCCGGCGCCACTGAAGGTAAAAGTGGGAGACTGGGTGAGGGTGAAAGTCCACAAAAGAAAGTGGCTGGAACCCAGGTGGACTGGACCGTACGAAGTGAAGGAGGTTACTTCACACTCAGTCCAGGTCAGAGGTAAATCAGGCGCACCCTGGCACCATCTAACACATTGCACTCCGGCCCCCACTCCTTCCAGACCATTGTCTGAAGTAAGAGCTGATTTGAGCAGCGAGAACCAATCCTGACAACACAATGAAGAAACCCTTATGGGAACAACAATCTCACCCAGGGTGAAGAAGAACTTTTTCCCCCTGGGAGAGATTGGGAGTGTCTGAATGTTTGTATGTATGTTTTCTGATAGGAATTGGACTCCTGCTGGGCACTCCTTATGAGGGGTTGTTGTGTGAAGCTATTTTGAATTACTTGTTAAATTGACTTATAATATAGAAGAGGTGGCTAAGGGATTTTTAACAGTACCAACCATGGGGGGGGGGCAAATCTTCACAAGAGGTCCCAGAATTTACTGGGGACGAGAAATGTTTGATGTAATTAAAATGGAATCCAGGAATAGAAGAAATCTCCATTATATAACCAAAGGAGGGGGCCAGTACCCACTGATAGCCTTACCTAATCTATTGGCGGGGAATGAAAGGGGCCCCAGCAACCTTAGATGTATACAGTAATAATAATAATATGCCATTTAGCAGACAGGCCATGAACACAGAGGACGTGGCCAGAGCGGTAGAAAGAATGACCCACCCCATGACAGGAATAGTAAGGTTTGGGCTGCCGTTAGAGGGCAGTGGGTTTCAGGGGATGCCCATAGGACACTTTTGCCATGGGCCGATTACGGAGAGTATGTTGGGAAAATAACTGAATTGTGTAATAGTCTCAGAGAGACATGCAATCCATCAGACAGGAGAGAGGAGCGAGAAGTCCATCCCCCAGCTTTGAGCGTGAGAAAGAGGAAGATAAGGCGTGATTAGTCCTTGAGGGAGAAATAGTAGACTCTAGTGGGGGGAAGACTAAGGAACCCTTTTGATCCAAATTGTGAGGTGTTTGAATTGGCAACTATTGACTCAGCACTTCAACAGGAACAGAGAAACCTAATTTGGCATTGACAGTAATGGGTATGAAAATTAATTGGATGATGGGGTTTTGTGTTGAATTAGAGACAGTGAGACTATTAGTCAATACCTAGGAGAGAAGAGAGGTTACGGTAGCAAAGACAGACAAGAAGGAAATAGTAATAGTGGAGACAGGAGTGAGTGGAAGTGTTACAATTGTGACAAAACGGGACATTTTGCTAGAGAATGTGAGGAACCGTGTAGTTACTGCAAGGAAAGGGCACCAGTTAAGAAACTGTAGGCAGAAGGGGAAGAGAGAAATCAGGAGTCCTCATGACCTGGCTGTCTGGTTGTTGTTTTTTAATTGGGGTTTTCAAATAGAAAACAACACACCTAGTATGATGTTAATAAAGTCTTGTTGTTTCAATTTTGGAGGGTTTTCAGCAGGTCAAGGGTTATAGGTCTTAAAGGTGCACACAGTGAATTTTATGGATTTTTTAGGTTTTGGCTGAGTTTGGGGTATATATGATTTCTTATGAGAATGAATGTCATGAGGACTTAATGAACACTTGGGATAAGTAACATTTATGAAATATTTAGAATAATGGTAATGTTTAGTATACTATGGGATTAAACAGTTCGTTAAATGATTTCAATGCCCTCTGAACTCTGTTTTAACATTCTGGTGTTATTTTAATCATCCACACTAGTAAATTCTAAAGGCATGAGAGGAGGACTTTAAGATAGTTTATTTTACTAAGTTGAGGGTAATTTATAGTACTGTGAAAATTGTGAAGAAGATTATAATTTGGTAATAATATATTTGATTTGAACCATAAAATAACAGAAGAGAGAGTGGAGGAATGGCAATTGGATAATGAAATACCAATATTAACTAAAGTGATTGTTTAGGTAGGTGGTAATATTGACACATGGCCAAATCATGTGTCAAAAAGGGGGATGGTTGGATTAAATATTAAATATATACGAAGGAGAGGACAAAATACTTTAAAAAAAGAAAACAAAAACATGTATGATAGTTTATTAACCACACCTGTATGTCAGAGGTTTTGTGCCCCACAGGTGAACTAAAGGAGAAGGTGACCCACTCTATCTAACCAGGAGACTGAATCAGGCCTGGCGGGAAGGGCCCTACCAAGTACTGCCTTTGCCAGCAGAATAGCTGAGAGATCCATCTGGGTCCATGTCACACACTGTAAAAAGGCAAAACCAGCTACACCTGACGAACAAACACAGAGTTAGGAGAAAGATCCGATTACCACTAGGGCTCGGGGGTTGGCTCCTTAACGAAGATTCCCTTACCCTGTCTGATCATCCCTGTGTGAGTTCGATAGAAGGTAAAGCAATGGGTTGGCCTCTGGCATCTGACATGTTCTCAGGGCAAGGGTGGGGATTCACAGGTCTCCCGACGGTAGGTAGCTGTCTGATTGTGGGGGCAATATTCCTAGCACACACGGACCCTCCTGTTTCAGCCAGAAGTGGTAGTTAACCTAACACAAGTTGAAAAGGCATAGGAGACAGCTGGACGTAGGGAAAGGGGAAATTCTAGAGTAAACCTCTCTGAGGGAGGTAGTGAGACCGGGGCTGTGATAAAGATAGTGCAAAACTATAGACCTGGAGGAAGTAGTACAGGTGGAAACGGGGTATAGAAATCTTAACCTGTGGTTGGAATGGATTCAGTATATGGCAAAAACGATGTCTAAAGAGGACTGTTTTGCCTGTGGGACAGCCAAACCAGGGTTAACAACTACTCCGTTCCCCTTGACAGGCTTTAACTCTCTGTCAGGTTTTTCCTCCATGCAAGCCACCTGGGAATGTGGTGAAAGAGTCTTATGGTAACTTGCACTATCTGTTTCCCCCGATAACAAAGTCATCCCGACCTGGGTTGCCTCCGTTTGAAGTCACAGGGGATTCTAAATTGTTTTTCTAGGACTAGTAAGGATAGGATACAGGGTAGGGCCTTTTAGCTCCTGCTCCCACACAGAGAATGTTACACCTAAAGAGACCATGACTAATCTCTCCTCTTTGTTGCAGCCAGAGGATTTTAGGAGCCAAAAACCAGACCCGTGCTGACATCTGATGGATGTGTGGTGATAACTGATTGTGAACTCACCTACATACGCAAACAATCAAACGTGTCAGAGACTGGTGAGTTGTCACATAGAAAGTAGGACCTCCTCCCGGGATCCTTTGATGAAAGGATATATATTGATGGGATCCACAATCAGATCGCAGCTGGGTTTGAATCAAGTATTTTCTGGTGGTCAACAATTAATAAAAATGTAGATTGGATAAATTATACTTAATATAACCAGCAAAATATTTATAAACCACACTCGTGATGCAATAAAGGGATTAGCTGAGCAGACAGCGGCAACTAGCTTAATGACATGGCAGAATAGAATAGCTTTAGATATGCTTTTGGCTGAGCGGGACGGGGTTTGTGTTCTGTTTGGATATATGTGCTGTACTTTCATCTCCAACAATATAGCACCGGACGGGCCCGTGACCAAAGCGCTTGAGTGACCATCACCACGCACCTCGAACGAACTGGTTGAGAACTCTGGTATTGATAGCTCCATAAACGGTTGGTTTGATAACATATTTGGTAAATGGAAAACTATTGTTGTGACTATTCTGGGTGAAGTTATGGCCTCTATGGGTATACTTGTTCTTTGTGGATGTTGCCTTATTTCCTGGCTGAGTGACTGGTTTGGTGAGTACTCTTCTATGGTGGTTACTGGATTTCTGACCCTAGTAATTGTGTTTTTGCTGTTAATGTGTTGTGCTGCTTGCATCGTCCCCTGTCTCAGGAGGTCAGTGGTAGGAGTGGTGCAGGCGTCAGGTATGATGCTGTTGTTACCGGCCCAGGATGATGCAGGTGACTCTGCTACTGACTCTGAGACCAAGCTGGATGATCCATGTTTTGCCTAGTAAAATACATACACGCATTTATTTTCAGTTCTTGCTCATTTATTACCTGATGTTTTTACTAACCACTGTGATTGTTTATTCTTCCTGATGTGAAGGTAAAGGATTCCTGGGTGGCTGGTAGCCAACTCAGTACATGTTAGGTGTAGGGGAGGAATAGAGGGTTAAAATTATTATTTTTATTTTTTATTAACATTAAATGTTGTGATTTAATTTCCATATCCTGTTATTCTTAAGGGTGATTATACTCTGTTTAGAGTGACACCATAAAATTGTTGGCTTTTATTTTTAATTGGATCTGTATGTGATGAATAGCTTGGAAGGAATGCATTAAGGAGGAGCACTGTACTGATATGGATTGTTTCACATAACAGGCTGATAAGAACACTCTCTCTTTGTTGTCTGTGAAACTGTCCTTGAACATGGGTACATGGAGTACAGTTAGTGTCTTTTGGGTGCTGACTGTTATACCATTAATAAAAACGTTGATAGAATTAACTACATACATTAATGTTCAAAAATTAGGCAATTGGACACAACAGGGTTTTGAGGAGGTGCATGGCCAGTTGGCTGCAACCTCTCTCATGGCTTTCCAAAATCGTATTGCTGTCGACATGCTCCTGGCTGAAAAAGGAGGAGTATGTGCTATGTGTGGTGAACAATGTTGTACCTTTATTCCCAACAATACAGCCACAGATGGCAGCTTGACTGTCGCCCTGGAAGGGTTACGAACTCTTAATGGCAAAATGAAGAGCCACTCAGGGGTGGATACTTCAATGTGGGACTCTTGGATGGATGCGTTTGGTAAATATAAAACGCTTGTTTCTTCTATACTTGTATCCATCTCTGTTTTTGCTGCAATTCTAGTGCTTTGTGGATGCTGTTGCATTCCATGCATACGGACGCTGACAACCAGGATTATAACCACCGCTATTGATCCACATCCTGCAGATAACGGTCAGATGTTTCCTTTGCTTGCTATTGACGATGCTGACCAAGGATATCTGGATGATGAATAGCATTTAAGCTTTTTGTCATGTCTCTTGTGAGACGTGAAGAGGGGGAATTAAAACTTTATCTTCTGATAAAGTTTTCCCTATTTTGCCAATTGCAGCATTTAAGCTTTTTGTCACGTCTCTTGTGAGACGTGAAGAGGGGGAATCAAAACTTTATCTTCTGATAAAGTTTTCCCTATTTTGCCAATTACACTGTTAGCTTGTGTCACGTCTTAAGTTTTCCTTCTTTACTGTTACTTGGTCACGTCTCTGGGGAGACGTGAAGAGAGGGATTTGTCGTAGTAAATATATAATGTTATAGCTTGGTCTGACTAAAATCTTGTGCATGACCCATTTTGTGTTGGGCCTTTGTATTCAATACAATGCACAAAAGAGTCCTATCTTGTCAGCCTTATCAGCAGGTGGCTAAGGACAACACCCACGCCATAGGCCTCTCAGTTCTTCCAACTCACGAGTTCTTGCTCTGAGGACACACACACACACACCCCCACACACACACACACATACACACCCCCCCACACACACACACATACACACACACACACACATACACACACATACACACACACACACACACACACACACACACACAAATCCTCTTCTCTTAGGCTGAACATCTGAAGACAGAGAACCCGACTCAGAGCCAATGCAACAGTGATACTAACCTGGAGGGGACCTCGCCCAACTCATCAGGACCAATCAGAAGATCAGAACTACTAGAATCAACCTACTTCATTTTATTGTATAAAATGTCAGCACACAATGTTTAGGGGCTCTCTCAGATATCTCCCTACGAGATTGACGAACGGGTCCGTGCACGCGATTCTAGATATCTTTACCTCTGAATAAACTGCCTTATATTATACAATTATCCACCTTGTCCAAAAGTCTCTACTTGGTCTCCGTTCTCCAGTAAACTTGTTTTATCAACAGTACGTCTGGTACGTCTAGTAGGTCTGGTACGTCTAGTAGGTCTGGTACGTCTGGTAGGTCTGGTACGTCTGGTACATCTGGTATGTCTAGTAGGTCTGGTACGTCTGGTACGTCTAGTAGGTCTGGTACGTCTAGTAGGTCTGGTACGTCTAGTAGGTCTGGTACGTCTGGTACGTCTAGTAGGTCTAATACGTCTGGTACGTCTGGTAGGTCTGGTACGTCTGGTACGTCTAGTAGGTCTAATACGTCTGGTACGTCTAGTAGGTCTGGTACGTCTGCTACGTCTAGTAGGTCTAATACGTCTGGTACGTCTGGTAGGTCTGGTACGTCTGGTACGTCTAGTAGGTCTAATACGTCTGGTACGTCTGGTAGGTCTGGTACGTCTAGTAGGTCTGGTAGGTCTGGTACGTCTGGTACGTCTAGTAGGTCTGGTACGTCTGGTACGTCTGGTACGTCTAGTAGGTCTGGTACGTCTGGTACGTCTAGTAGGTCTGGTACGTCTAGTAGGTCTAATACGTCTGGTACGTCTAGTAGGTCTGGTACGTCTGGTACGTCTGGTACGTCTGGTACGTCTAGTAGGTCTGGTACGTCTGGTACGTCTAGTAGGTCTGGTACGTCTGGTAGGTCTGGTACGTCTAGTAGGTCTAGTAGGTCTGGTACGTCTGGTACGTCTAGTAGGTCTGGTACGTCTAGTAGGTCTGGTACGTCTAGTAGGTCTGGTACGTCTAGTAGGTCTGGTACGTCTAGTAGGTCTGGTACGTCTGGTACGTCTGGTACGTCTAGTAGGTCTGGTACGTCTGGTACGTCTGGTACGTCTAGTAGGTCTGGTACGTCTAGTAGGTCTGGTACGTCTAGTAGGTCTGGTACGTCTAGTAGGTCTGGTACGTCTGGTACGTCTGGTACGTCTAGTAGGTCTGGTACGTCTGGTACGTCTAGTAGGTCTGGTACGTCTGGTAGGTCTGGTACGTCTAGTAGGTCTGGTACGTCTAGTAGGTCTGGTACGTCTGGTACGTCTAGTAGGTCTGGTACGTCTGGTACGTCTAGTAGGTCTGGTACGTCTGGTACGTCTAGTAGGTCTGGTACGTCTGGTACGTCTAGTAGGTATGGTACGTCTGGTAGGTCTGGTAGGTCTAGTAGGTCTGGTACGTCTAGTAGGTCTGGTACGTCTAGTAGGTCTGGTACGTCTGGTACGTCTAGTAGGTCTGGTACGTCTAGTAGGTCTGGTACGTCTGGTACGTCTGGTACGTCTAGTAGGTCTAGTAGGTCTGGTACGTCTGGTACGTCTAGTAGGTCTGGTACGTCTAGTAGGTCTAGTAGGTCTAGTAGGTCTGGTACGTCTAGTAGGTCTGGTACGTCTAGTAGGTCTGGTACGTCTGGTACGTCTAGTAGGTCTGGTACGTCTGGTACGTCTAGTAGGTCTGGTACGTCTGGTACGTCTGGTACGTCTAGTACGTCTAGTAGGTCTGGTACGTCTGGTACGTCTAGTAGGTCTGGTACGTCTAGTAGGTCTGGTACGTCTGGTACGTCTGGTACGTCTAGTAGGTCTAGTAGGTCTGGTACGTCTGGTACGTCTAGTAGGTCTGGTACGTCTAGTAGGTCTAGTAGGTCTAGTAGGTCTGGTACGTCTAGTAGGTCTGGTACGTCTAGTAGGTCTGGTACGTCTGGTACGTCTGGTACGTCTGGTACGTCTGGTACGTCTGGTACGTCTGGTACGTCTGGTACGTCTAGTAGGTCTGGTACGTCTGGTACGTCTAGTAGGTCTGGTACGTCTAGTAGGTCTGGTACGTCTGGTACGTCTGGTACGTCTAGTAGGTCTGGTACGTCTGGTACGTCTGGTAGGTCTAGTAGGTCTGGTACGTCTAGTAGGTCTGGCACGTCTGGTACGTCTAGTAGGTCTGGTACGTCTGGTATGTCTAGTAGGTCTGGTACGTCTGGTACGTCTGGTAGGTCTAGTAGGTCTGGTACGTCTGGTACGTCTAGTAGGTCTGGTACGTCTAGTAGGTCTGGTACGTCTGGTACGTCTAGTAGGTCTGGTACGTCTAGTAGGTCTGGTACGTCTAGTAGGTCTGGTACGTCTAGTAGGTCTGGTACGTCTAGTAGGTCTGGTACGTCTGGTACGTCTAGTAGGTCTGGTACGTCTAGTAGGTCTGGTACGTCTAGTAGGTCTGGTACGTCTAGTAGGTCTGGTACGTCTAGTAGGTCTGGTACGTCTGGTACGTCTAGTAGGTCTGGTACGTCTGGTACGTCTAGTAGGTCTGGTACGTCTGGTACGTCTAGTAGGTCTGGTACGTCTAGTAGGTCTGGTACGTCTAGTAGGTCTGGTACGTCTAGTAGGTCTGGTACTTCTAGTAGGTCTGGTACGTCTGGTACGTCTGGTACGTCTGGTACGTCTAGTAGGTCTGGTACGTCTGGTACGTCTAGTAGGTCTGGTACGTCTGGTACGTCTAGTAGGTCTGGTACGTCTGGTACGTCTAGTAGGTCTGGTACGTCTGGTACGTCTGGTACGTCTGGTACGTCTGGTACGTCTAGTAGGTCTGGTACGTCTGGTACGTCTAGTAGGTCTGGTAGGTCTGGTAGGTCTGGTACGTCTAGTAGGTCTGGTACGTCTAGTAGGTCTGGTACGTCTAGTAGGTCTGGTATGTCTAGTAGGTCTGGTACGTCTAGTAGGTCTGGTAGGTCTGGTACGTCTAGTAGGTCTGGTACGTCTAGTAGGTCTGGTACGTCTAGTAGGTCTGGTACGTCTAGTAGGTCTGGTACGTCTAGTAGGTCTGGTACGTCTGGTACGTCTGGTACGTCTAGTAGGTCTGGTACGTCTGGTACGTCTAGTAGGTCTGGTACGTCTAGTAGGTCTGGTACGTCTAGTAGGTCTGGTACGTCTAGTAGGTCTGGTACGTCTAGTAGGTCTGGTACGTCTAGTAGGTCTGGTACGTCTAGTAGGTCTGGTACGTCTAGTAGGTCTGGTACGTCTAGTAGGTCTGGTAGGCCTGGTAGGTCTGGTACGTCTAGTAGGTCTGGTAGGCCTGGTAGGTCTGGTACGTCTAGTAGGTCTGGTACGTCTAGTAGGTCTGGTAGGCCTGGTAGGTCTGGTACGTCTAGTAGGTCTGGTAGGCCTGGTAGGTCTGGTACGTCTAGTAGGTCTGGTACGTCTAGTAGGTCTGGTAGGCCTGGTAGGTCTGGTACGTCTAGTAGGTCTGGTAGGCCTGGTAGGTCTGGTACGTCTAGTAGGTCTGGTAGGCCTGGTAGGTCTGGTACGTCTGGTAGGTCTAGTAGGTCTGGTACGTCTGGTACGTCTAGTAGGTCTGGTACGTCTAGTAGGTCTGGTACGTCTGGTACGTCTAGTAGGTCTGGTACGTCTGGTAGGTCTGGTACGTCTGGTACGTCTGGTACGTCTAGTAGGTCTGGTACGTCTGGTACGTCTGGTACGTCTAGTAGGTCTGGTACGTCTAGTAGGTCTGGTACGTCTAGTAGGTCTGGTACGTCTAGTAGGTCTGGTACGTCTGGTACGTCTAGTAGGTCTGGTACGTCTAGTAGGTCTGGTACGTCTAGTAGGTCTGGTACGTCTAGTAGGTCTGGTACGTCTAGTAGGTCTGGTACGTCTGGTACGTCTGGTACGTCTGGTACGTCTGGTACGTCTAGTAGGTCTGGTACGTCTAGTAGGTCTGGTACGTCTAGTAGGTCTGGTACGTCTAGTAGGTCTGGTACGTCTAGTAGGCCTGGTACGTCTAGTAGGTCTGGTACGTCTGGTACGTCTGGTACGTCTGGTACGTCTAGTACGTCTGGTACGTCTAGTAGGTCTGGTACGTCTGGTACGTCTAGTAGGTCTGGTACGTCTAGTAGGTCTGGTACGTCTGGTACGTCTGGTACGTCTGGTACGTCTAGTAGGTCTGGTACGTCTAGTAGGTCTGGTACGTCTAGTAGGTCTGGTACGTCTAGTAGGTCTGGTACGTCTAGTAGGTCTGGTACGTCTAGTAGGTCTGGTACGTCTAGTAGGTCTGGTACGTCTGGTACGTCTAGTAGGTCTGGTACGTCTAGTAGGTCTGGTACGTCTAGTAGGTCTGGTACGTCTAGTAGGTCTGGTACGTCTAGTAGGTCTGGTAGGTCTGGTACGTCTAGTAGGTCTGGTACGTCTAGTAGGTCTGGTACGTCTAGTAGGTCTGGTACGTCTAGTAGGTCTGGTACGTCTAGTAGGTCTGGTACGTCTAGTAGGTCTGGTACGTCTGGTATGTCTAGTAGGTCTGGTACGTCTAGTAGGTCTGGTACGTCTAGTAGGTCTGGTACGTCTAGTAGGTCTGGTACGTCTAGTAGGTCTGGTACGTCTAGTAGGTCTGGTAGGCCTGGTAGGTCTGGTACGTCTAGTAGGTCTGGTAGGCCTGGTAGGTCTGGTACGTCTAGTAGGTCTGGTACGTCTAGTAGGTCTGGTAGGCCTGGTAGGTCTGGTACGTCTAGTAGGTCTGGTAGGCCTGGTAGGTCTGGTACGTCTAGTAGGTCTGGTACGTCTAGTAGGTCTGGTAGGCCTGGTAGGTCTGGTACGTCTAGTAGGTCTGGTAGGCCTGGTAGGTCTGGTACGTCTAGTAGGTCTGGTAGGCCTGGTAGGTCTGGTAGTCTGGTAGTCTGCCTAGTAGGTCTGGTACGTCTGGTAGGCCTGGTAGGCCTGGTAGGTCTGGTACGTCTGGTAGGTCTGGTAGGCCTGGTAGGCCTGGTATGTCTGGTACGTCTGCCTAGTAGGTCTAGTAGGTCTGGTAGGTCTGGTACTTCTAGTAGGTCTGGTATGTCTAGTAGGTCTGGTAGGTCTGGTACGTCTGCCTGGTAGTAGACATGGTGATGTTGCTCCAGCCTCTACACCAACATGGTCTCAAGAGCATTTCGTATAATTCTGTACGTAAATCTGGTTACTCCAGTTAGTATGATATGCTACATTTCGTATGGCAAGTATTAATTTGTGGATGCCCATCATCCATTTCATATGATATGTTACGAATTGCAATTCGTACATTATGTTACTAATTTGCAAAACGTATGATATGTTACGAATTCCAATTTGGTGTAGGGGTTAGGGTCCAGGACCTCTATACCAGGCGGTGTCAGAGGAAGGCCCTAAAAACTGTTAAAGACTCCAGCCACCCAAGTCATACTGTTCTCTCTACAACTGCAATTGCAAGCGGTACCGATGCACCAAGCCTGGAACCAATAGGAGCCTGAACAGCTTCTACCCCCAAGCTATAAGACTGAATAGTTAGTTAAATAAAATAACCAATAGCTACCCAGAATATCTGCATTGACCCTTTTTGCACTAACAACTCTTTTTTGACTTCTCACATATGCCGCTGTTCCTGTTTATTATCTAACCCGTTGCCTAGTCACTTTATCCCTACCTATATGTACCTATCTACCTCAATTACCTCGTACCCCTGCACATCAACTCAGTACTGGTATTTGGAAAGTATTCAGACCCCTTGACCTTTTCCACATTTTGTTACATTACAGCCTTATTCTAAAATCAATGTTTTTTTTTATCCGTCAATCTACCCCATAATGACAAAGCAAAAACATTAGTTATTTTTATTTTTGGCAAAAGTATAAAAAAACAACAACAACTGAAATATGACATTTACATAAGTATTCAGACCCTTTACTCAGTACTTTGTTGAAGCACCTTTGGCAGTGATTACAGCCTCAAGTCTTCTTGGGTATGACGCTACAAGCTTGGCACACCTGTATTTGCAGAGTTTCTCCCATTTTTCTCTGCAGATCCTCTCAAGCTCTGTCAGGTTGGATGTGGAGCGTCGCTGCACAGCTATGTTCAGGTCTCTTCAGAGATGTTCGATCGGGTTCAAGTCCGGGCTCTGGCTAGGCCACTCAAGGACATTCAGAGACTTGTCCCAAACCCTCTCCTGCGTTGTCTTGGCTGTGTGCTTAGGGTTGTTGTCCTGTTGGAAGGTGAACCTTCGCCCCAGTCTGAGGTCCTGAGCGCTCTGGAGCAGGTTTTCATCAAGGGTCTCTCTGTACTTTGCTCCGTTCATCTTTCCCTCGATCCTGACTAGCCTCCCAGTCCCTGTCGCTGGAAAACATCCACACAGCATGATGCTGCCACCACCATGCTTCACCATAGGGATGGTGCCAGGGTTGTAGAAATAATGTTTCATCACCTACAACACATGATGTGGTTTAACTGATATGTTAAACAGCTATCCAGCCTTTGTGAGGTCTGGCAATGTGTCTGCAATGTAGCCAGGTATAGGGTTTCATATGTTTCAAAACCGGGAATAATTCATATATATCTGAGAGTCCCGGGAAATACCTCAGAAATCTGAAGTGCCGATTTAAAGTATTTAGTATTTGAGCTGTTCTTGCCATAGGGATGGTGCCTGGTTTCCTCCAGACGTGATGCTTTGCATTCAGGCCAAAGAGTTCAATCTTGGTTTAATCAGACCAGAGAATCTTGTTTCTCATGGTCTGAGAGTCCTTTAGGTGCCTTTTGGCAAACTCCAAGCGGGCTGTCATGTGCCTTTTACTGAGGAGTGGCTTCCGTCTGGCCACTCTACCATTAAGGCCTGATTGGTGGAGGGCTGCAGAGAAGGTTGTCCTTCTGGAAGTTTCTCCAATCTCCACAAAGTAATTCTGGCGCTCTGTCAGAGTGACCATTGGGTTCTTGGTTACCTCCCTGACCAAGGCCCTTCTTCCCTGATTGCTCAGTTTGGCCGGGCGGCTAGCTCTAGGAAGAGTCTTGGTGGTTCCAAACGTATTCCATTTAAGAATGATGGAGGCCACTGTGTTCTTGGGGACCTTCAATGCTGCAGAAAAGTTTTGGTACCCATCTCCAGATCTGTGCCTCGACACAATCCTGTCTCGGAGCTCTACGGACAGTTCCTTCAACCTCATGGCTTGGTTTTTGCTCTGACAGGCACTGTCAACTGTAGGACCTTATATAGACAGGTGTGTGCCTTTCCAAATCATGTCCAATCAATTGAATTTACCACAGGTGGACTCCAATCAAGTTGGATGATCAATGGAAACAGGATGCACCTGAGCTCAATTTTGAGTCTCATAGCAAAGGGTCTGAATACTTATGTAAATAAGGTATCTGTTTTTTATTTTTAATACATTTGCAAACATTTCTAAAAACCTGTTTTCAGTTTGTTATTATGGGGTAATTGTGTGTAGATTGATGAGGGGAAAAAATTAATTTAATCAATTTTAGAATAGCGCTGTAAAGTAACAAAATGTGGAAAAAGCCAAGGGGTCTGAATACTTTCCGAATGCACTCTAAGTGGACATTATAAAGGGCCATATTTCTTCTAGTAAAACAATGGCCAGTTTGGGTCGCAGTTGCACGTCTTTTTGTCAAAACAAGTAGGCCGTCTGGCCCGCAAATTCGTTGTTCTATTCAATACGGCCCGTGCGGTGATTCGAGTTTGACACCCCTGGGCTAGCGTATCTATTTATGTAGTTAGCTATTTATTTAGCAAGCTAAAAACACGGAGCCTAACGTTAGCTAGCTAGCTAGCTGCTGGGAGGATATCACGTCATTGGAGGAGTGGGTGAGTGACTCACTTTTTCCCCTCATATCGTTTTTTAGTGGCTACAGCTAGAGGAACTAACAAGAAATGTGAATCGTTTTGCTAGCTAGCTAACTATGCTGAACTTGAACGACTGTTATCCACAGTTAGCCTATCACTTAGTTGTCGAAATGTATTTGGCAGGCAGGCAGGCAAGTTCCCATTCAATGTCCAAATGTGGGTTGGAACAAGCATGCATTGGCAGGCAAGCTGCAGAATGACGAGCAGGCTAACGATACTATTCCCCATCTATCAGTGCAATTTTGACGACCAACTAGCTGAAAACGTTTGAGAGGGTTCATCTAGTGTTTCCTCGTTAGATCTTTAGCTCATCTCGCTCTGGCTAGCTTTAGTTGTCGATCTTGTTGTTGTTGATGTGCACAACTGACGGAGAGAGAGCCTAGTTACCTTTTCATGGTTTGATCAATAGGACTGTGAAGTTCCCTAATGTAAGAGAACTCCCGTGGTATTTACATATTTGCAGAAATCCATTCAGGTGTATTTTGTGGGTTTTGGCGAATGTGTTCTAATGATCTAAAGTCGCGCTGTTGCGACTGCCAGTAAACACACAGTCCATTTCAAAGTGAATGATGGCAGGCCCGTGTGGCAAATGGCTTATTTGCATATAGGCCTACTGTAGCTCTGATTGGCTATGGAGCACGGGTCTGCGTAGACACCAGTCTTGGACGAGACAGATGTTTTTATTAGGGTTTATTTACTGCAATGTCTATTAATTGTTCAAACGCACAGCCGTTTTCCCACTGTATATTGCTATAGAATTCTCACAAACGCCTTAGTATACGTCATTCCATATCTGGGGGTGTATATGAACAGATTTAGGGCTGTCCACAACAACAACAAAATATTGGTGACCGAAAGTAGTCTTATTGGTCTAAATCTCTAAATGTGTATTTTTCCATATATAGACACACCCTATGTGTTTTAATAAAATCAACTATATGCATTGAGCTTGTCTGATGCTTAAAGCTTACCGTTTGATGAAATAAGACAAATGCCTCAAGAGGGCTCCAGAGATCTAGATAACCAGAAGAAAAAAAATAACTTAACCTGACTATTCTCCTGCAGATTCTGCCGTTACTCTCCTCAAGTTGCCGGCTACACCAGGAGTCGGAAACCTTTCTCATGTGGAATGCCAATTTATCTTACCATTTCTACCGACCTGCGTGCCAGTTATGGTTTTCAACTATGTTGAAATAGCTTATAAAGCCAACAAATAAAAACATTGCAGCCTGCAGGTAGAAAATATCCTGATAAAAATAAATATCCTATAAATCACATTGGTTACACATGGCCTGTCTGCAACAAACTTGAAACATTTAATTAATAAAATATAATTGCATTTGTATTTATTTTAGTGCCTGTTTTGCATGTTATTTGGCATTAATACGGGTCACATATCAGTTTGCAAACAATGTAAAAATAATCATAATTGAGCTAATAAAGCCACATGTAAACATGGTCTCTTTTTTGCTTTCTTGAGTAAGGCAGCTCCAAAATGCAGGTGTTTCAGCCTAGCTCAGTGCTTTCTGTGGTGGTGGGGCAGCCAGCGGAAAATACGGAGCATAGGGGTTGGTAATGTTCTCTAGTTGCGCCGTGATTGGCTCAGTGTTCTGTCCCTCATGGGGACACTATGTCATTACAAAATCTACGGGTAGAGCTTGAAAATTCTAGCCCCTTGTGTGCTGCCATAGATTTACATTAGAAGTGCCCATCCAAGAAGGCTCAAGGTCATTGGCCACAGATAAAATGATGTCAAATCACGTTATATCTACCGTAGCTTTGATTGGACTGATCATGTCAACATCATACTTTCAAAATCTTAGTTAGCAAGCTAGACAAGCAGTCATCATCATGAATCAAGTTAACGATCTACTGGCAAATCCTTTTCAATCCTTGTCATATGAAGAGAAATGATAGATACAGTTGAAGTCGGAAGTTTACATACACCTTAGCCAAATACATTTAAACTCAGTTTTTCACAATTCCTGACATTTAATCCTAGTAAAACTTCCCTGTCTTAGGTCAGTTAGGATCACCACTTTATTTTAAGAATGTGAAATGTCAGAATAATAGTAGAGAGAATGATTTATTTAAGCTTTTATTTCTTTCATCACATTCCCAGTGGGTCAGAAGTTTACATACACTCAATTAGTATTTGGTAGCATTGCCTTTAAATTGCTTAACTTGGGTCAAACATTTCGGGTAGCCTTCCACAAGCTTCCCACAATAAATTGGGTGAATTTTGGCCCATTCCTCCTTACAGAGCTGGTGTAACTGAGTCAGGTTTGTAGGCCTCCTTGCTCGCACACACTTTTTCAGTTCTGCCCACAAATGTTCTATAGGATTGAGGTCAGGGCTTTGTGATGGCCACTCCAATACCTTGACCTTGTTGTCCTTAAGCCATTTTGCAAGTATGCTTGGGGTCATTGTCCATTTGGAAGACCCATTTATGACCAAGCTTTAAGCTTTTAAGTTTTAAGCTTTAACTTCCTGACTGATGTCTTGAGATGTTGCTTCAATATATCCACATCATTTTCCTTCCTCATGATGCCATCTATTTTGTGAAGTGCACCAGTCCCTCCTGCTGCAAGGCACCCCCACAGCATGATGCTGCCACCCCCATGCCATGCCTTACCTCCATAACTTGCTACATTTGCACACACTGTATATATATTTATTTCTGTTGTATTTTTTGACTTCATGTTTTGTTTTACCCCATATGTAACTCTGTGTTGTTGTTTTTATCGCACTGCTTTGCTTTATCTTGGCCAGGTCGCAGTTGTAAATGAGAACTTGTTCTCAACTGGCTTCTTACCTGGTTAAATAAAGGTGGGATAAAAAATAAATAAAATAAAAAAGCTTCACGGTTGGGATGGTGTTCTTCGGCTTGCAAGCGTTCCCCTTTTTCCTCCAAACATAACGATGGTCATTATGGCCAAACAGTTCTATTTTTGTTTCATCAGACCAGAGGACATTTCTCCAAAAAGTACAATCTTTATTCCCATGTGCAGTTGCAAAACGTAGTCTGGCTTTTTTATGCCGGTTTTGGAGCAGTGTCTTCTTCCTTGCTGAGCGGCCTTTCAGGTTATGTCGATATAGGACTTGTTTTACTGTGGATATAGATACTTTTCTAACTGTTTCCTCCAGCATCTTCACAAGGTCCTTTGCTGTTGTTCTGGGATTGATTTGCACTTTTCGCACCAAAGTACGTTCATCTCGCGTCTCCTTCCTGAGCGGTATGATGGCTGCGTGGTCCCATGGTGTTTATACTTGCGTACTATTGTTTGTACAGATGAACGTGGTACCTTCAGGCGTTTGGAATGAAGGTAGGCCTTGAAATACATCCACAGGTACACCTCCAATTGACTCAAATGATGTCAATTAGCCTATCAGAAGCTTCTAAAGCCATGAATTTTCCAAGCTGTTTAAAGGCACAGACAACTTAGTGTATATAAACTTCTGGCCCACTGGAATTGAGATACAGTGAATTATAAGTGAAATAATCTGTCTGTAAACAATTGTTGGAAAAATTAGTCCTAACCGACTTGCCAAAACGATAGTTTGTTAACAAGAAATTTGTGGAGTGGTTGAAAAACAAGTTTTAATGACTCCAACCTAAGTGTATGTAAACTTCCGACTTCAACTGTCAAATGTATCAGTGCTCATCGGCCATTGGACATAAACATTACACAACAAGTTGGAAATCGCAAATTCATGGGCCAGAAAATGTTGAATACATTGGCCATGCTGTCAGTCCAGCATGACTTCTGCCGTGATCAAAACAACTGGAAACTCAGAACTGGGAAATCTCAGACTTCAGTGAGTTCAAGACAACTGGGAATTCTGAAAAAAACGAGCTCCGACTGGGAAAATACGTTTTGCAACGATCATCCAATTCGGAATTCCAAGTCGGGAACTCGGGCCTCTTTCTAGAGTTCCGACCTGAAGATCACTGACGTCATGATTCAACCTTGTTTTTTTTCGGAGTTCCCAGTTGTCTCGAAAGCATCATAAATCCAGAGAATGCCAGACTTTGATGACAAAATTTGCCCACAAGAAGGACCGCCGGACCGCCGCACCACCACCCTGTTCAAGTGAGCACAGCACAGTGTCCAAAAATGTCTTGAATGCTGCTGCATAACTGATGTAATATGCCAGGGAGATATGTATACTGTAGCTAAGAAAGTAATACTAAGTGTATGTTGTGTAGTAAGCTGTTAGTAGCCCATGTGCCTCACTCTAATAATTTGGTCCCTTTTCCCCTCTAAATTTAGCCTACTGTTCTGACTTGGTGGTGCACATGTAGCCTATAGCCTGTTTTAGAGAAATGTCATCATCGAAAATTGTAAGAGCTTCCATTGTCTGCTTATATGCCCCCTTTATTTATCCTACGGTTCTGACTTGGTGTACAGGGAGAACACTAAGAACGGCCCATGTTCTGAATTCTGTCACCTGTACATTCATTTCATTTCATTTACGTCATTTAGCAGACACTCTTATCCAGAGCGACTTACAGTTAGTGAATACATATTTTTTTATACTGGCCCCCCGTGGGAATCGAACCCACAACCCTGGCGTTGCAAACGCCATGCTCTATCAACTGAGCTACATCCCTGCCGGCCATTCCCTCCCCTACCCTGGACGACGCTGGGCCAATTGTGCGCCGCCCATGAGTCTCCTGGTCGCGGCCGGCTGCGACAGAGCCTGGATTCGAACCAGGATCTCTAGTAGCACAGTTAGCACTGCAATGCAGTGCCTTAGACCACTGCGCCACTCAGGAGACATGTCAATAGTGCTGAACAAATAGTTAAAGTTATATTGACTACATCGGTCTTAGCTCGCTCATTAATGTCTTCATCGAAATTATGGATTGCCTCTTATCCACTCATCGTTCCCTGTCAGAGAAAGGCCCAGCCAAAGACTCCAGACACCAAAGCCGCAGACTGTTCTCTCTGCTACCTCATGGCAAGCGGTACGAACGCACCAAGTCTGGAACCAACAGGACCCTGAACAGCTTCTACCCCAAGCCATAAGACTTCTACCCATAGACTGCTAAATAGCTAATCTAATGGTTACCTGGACTACCTGCATTGACCCTTTTTTTGCACTAACTCTCTTGCACTGACTCTATGCACACACACACACTGGACTTTACCCTCACACTCACACATACTTACACCGATACACTGTCTTATCTATCCTGTTGTCTAGTCACTTTACCCCTATCTATATGTGCATAGCAACCTCAATTCAGATCCCTGTTGTTTTATATTCTGTAATTTCTGTTATTTTGTATTAGTTGTGTATTTATTCATCATATCATAACATAACAGGACCCATAATGCATTTCACTGTAAGTCTACGAAGCATGTGACAAATACGATTTTATTTGAAAGGTGTGCGTAGGAAAGACATAAGTCTGAATCAGGCCCATGGAGCCAAGTGTGGGCAAAGCTAACCGCTGAAAACTCTAGGGAGAAAGCAGAATGCCACCTAGGGTTTTCGAGAGCTAGCTAAGTATAGCATGAAGCAAGTTGATATCTACTCACTTTGCGTAACAATAAGTCTGTCCTCGGTTGCAACACTCACTACCGAGTTCCAAACTGCCTCTGGAAGCAACGTCAGCACAAGAACGGTTCGTCATGAAATGGGTTTCCATGGCCGAGCAGCCGCACACAAGCCTAAGATCACCATGCACAACGCCAAGCGATGGCTGGAGTGGTGTAAAGCTCACTGCCATTGGACTCTGGAGCAGTGGAAACGCGTTCTCTGGAGTGATGAATCACGCTTCACCACCAGGCAGTCCGACGGACAAATCTGGGTTTGGCGGATGCCAGGAGAACGCTACCTGCCCCAATGCATAGTGACAACTGTAAAGTTTGGTGGAGGAGGAATAATGATCTGTGGCTGTTTTTCATGGTTCGGGCTAGGCCCCTTAGTACCAGTGAAGGGAAATCTTAACGCTAGAGCATACAATGATATTCTAGACAATTCTGTGCTTCCAACTTTGTGGCAACAGTTTGGGGAAGACCCTTTCCTGTTTCAGCATGACAATGCCCCCGTGCACAAAGCGAGGTCCATACAGAAATGGTTTGTCGAGATCGGTGTGGAAGAACTTGACTGGCCTGCACAGAGCCCTGACCTCAACCCCATCGAACACCTTTGGGATGAATTGGAACGCCGACTGCGAGCCAGGCCTAATCGCCCAACATCAGTGCCCGACCTCACTAATGCTCTTGTGGCTGAATGGAAGCAAGTCCCTGCAGCAATGTTCCAACATCTAGTGGAAAGCCTTCCCAGAAGAGTGGAGGCTGTTATAGCAGCAAAGGGGGGGACCAACTCCATATTAATGCCCATGATTTTGGAATGAGATGTTCAACGAGCAGGTGTCCACATACTTTTGGTCATGTAGTGTATGTTTCCATTAACTTGTCCAGTGATTATTTTTAGAAAGTTTGAATAGAAAATAGATCCAACAAATGCCTGCTGCGGTGCATTTCCATTTAACAATCTTGTGTCGATAAAAACATAATGATGTCACGCGTAGGTTCGGATAAAAAATGAAGTGGTTGAAGTGTTTTCATTACCCATTTAGGCAAATTGCGCATTAATAAATTGGTGACAGCCTGTTTGCCCTCCCACTTATCTGTTTCATGTCTCAGGTAGCCAGCATGGATAGAATGCAGGAAATGACTAACATTTGCCTAATATTAGTATGGCTTGCGAAGCAAGATTTCCCCACTTTAAATCTTCGACATACTTCTTCTTATTATTATTTGGAAAACTACTCCTCTTACACCGTTTAAGCTAGAAACGCGGTTCAAATTTTAAAAACGTGTCCGGTCTGGATTGAGTTGCTTGTATACAACTTTACTTTTTGTCCTCCATCCACTTTTATGGGATTTCCTCTGGATTTTAAAGGTCCCATTGTGGCAGCATCACTCCCAACATTCTATTCACTGTTAACAATGTAATTTTGGACACAAATCAGCTACGTTGACAACTTTGCCAACAACTTAAACAAAAAGGTAGAGGGTATATTACAGTATCTTGGTCTACTTCCCTGATATCCAAATCTGAACAGAATGATCTGGTACCAATCAAACGTTAACAGTTGTTTTAGTAACCGCATCAACAACATTTTCTCAAACTTTTTATAAACTGACATTTTGACCACTTTCCCAACAAGTTAGACAAAAAGGTAGAGGGTATGACGTCTACTTCTCTACTATTAAAATCTGAATAACGATCAAACATTGCAGCGGTTTTAGTAACCACATCAACAACATTGTGTTAACTTTTAGAAACAACTGCCGTTTTGACCCCAACAAGTTAGAAATAATATTTGTTTACTTCTCCGGTATTTAATTCTGAAATCAGAACAGAAATATCTTCTACCAATCAGAAGTTACAGCTTTTTATCAGAGTTGAGTGACGTAAAGTAGCTAGCTAATGTCAGCTAACAGCTCGCTCATGTTCATTGCTATGGATACTCAGTTGCAGAACCATCATTTATTTTTGATCTCATTTCAACACAGACTGTATTTATTTTTGATGGACCACAACCACCAGAAACAGGATGTTAGCAAAGCTTGAATGAAAGAAGAAAAACGACAGGTCTACTTTTGCACCTGACTAAGGTTACGCTGCATGACGCCAACAAGACAAGGTGAGTCCTATATAACAACATTCAAGTTTCTATTGGTAGGGTCCCCTGTCCGTTTCATCGTATTTGTTTCCTAGTGAACACACCTAGTGAATACACCCCAGTGACAAATGGGTTGCACTGAAAGGTCTATAACACGCTAGATACGGGGATATGGGTACCTAGCTAGCTAGCTACAGTATCAGTACCTTTCAGCTAGATGCTTCTCGTATCTTTGGTTAGTTGCGTGAAAACACACTCACTGTCGACAATGTAAAAGATGGAACACAACCACACAGCTAAAATTCCAAGTGTGCGAACGAATTCCAAACAGACTAACGTTACCTGGCAGGATACCCACAGACAGACCGTTGATTATAACGTTAGTTGACTGTCCGGATTCGGTTAGTGTAGCTAGCGAGTTGGTTAACCAGCAGCCAGCCAACGTTAGCTGACGCGATAGCCAATATAACATATTCCACACCGTCCTCCACCGTTGGTTTGATCGGTAAGACAACGTTAGCATTAGTGTTAACTTAGTAGCTAGCTAGCTTTAATAGCTAACATTAGCTAGCTAGGTAGCTAGCTATATTATCTTCCTCTCTGGCTAAATGTACGTCTGCTAGCTAGCTAACGTCTGAGTGTAACGCACATGTTGTAACTAACGTTAATAATGTTAGCTAACTAGCTAGCCTGACCTGTGGGTTTAGTGTAACGCTAGCTAGTTTGCTTGATCATGTTGTCTGTAACTGCTGATTGGCTGTGATTGACATACACATAATCCTATAGATTTGCTTTGTTACTTTAAAGTAGATTCAATTAGAAATTACAATATTCACACTCAATCATATTATATTCATAATAGTGGTGGACGACATTAGTAGACGTTTTTACAGTTCAAAGGTAACAGTAGCTTAGTGGGTAAGAGCGTTGTGCCAGTAACCGAAAGGTTGCTGGTTCTAATCCCCGAGCCGACTAGGTGAAAAATCTGTCAATGTGCTCTTGAGCAAGGCACTTAACCCTAATTGCTCCTGTAAGTCGCTCTGGATAAGAGCGTCTGCTAAATGACTAAAATGTAAGATGTAAATGTAAACTTGTGGACTATTTTGCTCTTCTCTAGCTCTAACCTGTATATGATTGAATTTAACAAGGGGTTCACGTACTCGTGAGTGGCGCAGTGGTCTAAGGCACTGCATCGCAGTGCTAACTGTGTCACTAGAGATCCTGGTTCGAATCCAGGCTCTGTCGCAGCCGGCCGCGACCGGGAGACTCATGGGCGGCGCACAATTGGTCCAGGGTAGGGGAGGGAATGGCCGGCCGGGATGTAGCTCAGTTGATAGAGCATGGCGTTTGCAACGCCAGGGTTGTGGGTTCGATTCCCACGGGGGGCCAGTATAAAAAAAATATGTATTCACTAACTGTAAGTCGCTCTGGATAAGAGCGTCTGCTAAATGACTAAAATGTAAATGTAAAATGTAGTGATGTTCTTGTGGTGAAACAAGTTGAAATATGATAACTGAATGGCCTAGTTTTCAAAACATTAACGTCTTATTTTTTCTTCCTGCTTGGGAGAGCGCAACAGCACCTGCCTTGGACAACAACAGCACCTGCCTTGGGAGTTTACTTTTTCAAAGTCCCATCCGGTAGCCTGACCATCAAATGTGCCCATGTAAACACGATTATTAGAGAAATCCTTCTTCTCGCAAAGCATGTAAACATTTAAATCAAACTATTACATTAATCAGAGTATTCACAATAATTGTCGTATTATCATTGACAACAGATCAGAACACACATCATTTATTTGATTGTGGAATGACAATGTTTTCCCATACTGGGAATAGTCAGGTTTATTTATCTCCCTCGGTATGGGCTGCCGGTCAGGCTTTACAGAGGTCAAGGACTAAACAGGATTTTCAGTAAGTACTGTACTTCCCTGTAAAACATTTTAAAGAGTTAAAGCAAGCCCCACACCTTTACTTCATGTAAAGTTACCATCTTGTTCCCATGTACATATCGCCGCAGTCCGTGCCGTGGTGAAACGTGCAGTCCTGTAGATCTGAAATAATCGGATGGTGAAGTTCTTGAAAGTCAGGACAAGGATCCTACAAAGTAACTCTATTTTTTATAGTTGAGAAATAGATGAAGCAGGCCTTTATAATTATATGTGGAGTGGAGCTTCATAGTTAGCCTACGTGTTGTTGACATTACATGCCCTGCGTATTCGGCAATCATCATTTATCTGAAATACACCGTTTCCATCATCATTTGTCGCAATTAAGAAAGTTAGACAAAAGAAAAATCCATCCGTCGAACAGATTAAAATAAAATATAGGTATATATCCTACATCTGCTGTTTCACAACAAAAAAAAATTGCGACATTACTTTAGTTGAATAAACCTGGGTCACTGAAAACCTGCCTATTGTATTAAGTGCAAGTGAGTGTAAGTGACTATCCTTTTCAGAGAGCACCTTAGTCTCTACAACTTCACACTTTGACCGTTTTTACCCAGACGAGCACACCAACAAAACAATGTTTCTTTTCGCGATTATAGCAGTTTCTTTCCCATCAAAAACGTAAAGCATCACAATCTCAACCAAAACAAACCACACGCAACGTTATGATTACAACTTTAACTTTATTTTCCCCATAAAACCAATTCTCTTCACAATGTATTTACAGGCACATATACACATCTGGTATCGAACACGTGCCAAAGAGTGGCAGACAGTAGTGTTCTCTTTTAACTCCCCAATCTCATCTTTACAAACCGCTGAAAAGCGTCACATTTCAGTTAGATTATTGTTTAAAGCAGAGTCTTTCAATGGCATCCTTTTCCCTAGCCTGACCAGGCCAAAAGTAGTGCACTGTATAGGGAATAGGGTGCATGGCCAAAAGTAGTGCACTGTATAGGGAATAGAGTGCATGGCCAAAAGTAGTGCACTGTATAGGGAATAGGGTGCGATTTGGGACACAACAAGGTTTCTCCGATAGAGACCTTCTCATTAGAATATGAGATGTCCTCTCAGTCCAGACCTGTGTGTGTTGTTGATGACCCAGAATGGGAAGGAATATAAAACTGTACAGCCAGTAGAATAACACAACAGTTAACGTCCCAAATACCACCCCATTCCCTTCACAGTGCACTACTTTAGACCAGGATCCATAGAGAAGCCCACAGGGCTCTGGTCAGAAGTGGTGCACTACACAGGGGATAAGGATCCTCACCACGTCTGTGTTGCTGCTCTGATTTGAAGTCCAAAGGAATCAAGACGTCCACAAAAGCCCGACCAGACGATTAACAAGCACACGCATGCAGAGAATCCAAGCACACGCATGCAGAGAATGTCTAGTTAAAGCTACAGTCCAACGAGCCAGACACGGGGTCAGAAAAGAACAGGCAACATAACGCTCACTAGTAACAGGAAGACACAACGGACGCGTTCCAGGCTGACGACACTGCAGATGGCTGCCTAGAGAGGTGTTTATCATACCAGCTAACAACATCATGTTAGTATAAAAGTAATCCTCCCCCCCCCCACCCCACCCCCACAAAAAATAAATAATAATAAAAGAAAAATTATAAATTAATAATAAATAAATAAAAAAAACACGTAAAAATAAATAAACATTTTTTAAAAACAAAATTAACTATATATATATATATAAAACAAATAAAAGTTAAAAACATACTCTAAAAAAAAAACAATAAAAATTTCAAAATAAAAATTTCTAAAATAAAAATACTATACAAAAAAAAAAAAAAAAAAAAAAAAAATCATTGTAAAGTGGTTGTCCCACTGGCTATCATAAGGTGAATGCACCAATTTGTAAGTCGCTCTGGATAAGAGCGTCTGCTAAATGACGTAAATGTAAATGTAATGTTATATAGCAATCTGATGCCCGACTGGGCTCTCTATGATGTGACACACAACGTTGGATTGATGCGATGCAGCATCTGTAAAATTAGTCGGCCTGGAACGCAACCAAGTTTCAAGAAGTGATCAGGAGGTATTGCAGCATGTTGTGCCTCCTCTGACCACAGGATGGGGCAGTATACTGCCTTAGTAGACTAAAACCTTTAAAAACGCTCCAATCAAACAGTACACACACACACACACACACACAACAGCCCAGTCAGAAAACATCCTTTAAAAATCACACCGTCTGTGTCCCAAAATGGCACCCCTTATCCCCTGTATAGTGCACTACTCTGGTCTAAAGTAGTGCACTATATAGGGAACAGGGTGTCATCTGGGACCCGCTCACTGTCAATAAATCAAGCCATACATCCTGATGACCAGGAGCTCCAAACACACAGAACAAAGTGTTAGGAGGGAAAACTAATGAAGATCACCATTCAACAATATAACTACACAACCTTTTACAAACCCAAGATAGATAAACAATCTCTATGTACACTAACTAAACGTAGGTGTCATCAAACCAGGAACTGGGTCAAAGTGTGCAACCTAAAATGGCACCCTATATAGTGCACTACATTTGACCAGGACCCATAGGGAAAAGGGTACTACAGGGCTCTGGTTTAAAGTAGTGCACTATATAGGGAATAGGGTGCCACTTCAGACAGAGCCAAAGAGAGTAACCACAGTTTTAAGGGTAACCCTTGGTAACGATAACATGTTAGGTAAATATAGCGATACGGAGTCTGTGGGGTCAAAGGTCAGGGGTCTCTACCTGGAACAGGATAGGTCAGGGGTCTCTACCTGGAACAGGATAGGTCAGGGGTCTCTACCTGGAACAGGATAGGTCAGGGGTCTCTACCTGGAACAGGATAGGTCAGGGGTCTCTACCTGGAACAGGATAGGTCAGGGGTCTCTACCTGGAACAGGATAGGTCAGGGGTCTCTACCTGGAACAGGATAGGTCAGGGGTCTCTACCTGGAACAGGATAGGTCAGGGGTCTCTACCTGGAACAGGATAGGTCAGGGGTCTCTACCTGGAACAGGATAGGTCAGGGGTCTCTACCTGGAACAGGATAGGTCAGGGGTCTCTACCTGGAACAGGATAGGTCAGGGGTCTCTACCTGGAACAGGATAGGTCAGGGGTCTCTACCTGGAACAGGATAGGTCAGGGGTCTCTACCTGGAACAGGATAGGTCAGGGGTCTCTACCTGGAACGGGATAGGTCAGGGGTCTCTACCTGGAACGGGATAGGTCAGGGGTCTCTACCTGGAACGGGATAGGTCAGGGGTCTCTACCTGGAACGGGATAGGTCAGGGGTCTCTACCTGGAACGGGATAGGTCAGGGGTCTCTACCTGGAACGGGATAGGTCAGGGGTCTCTACCTGGAACGGGATAGGTCAGGGGTCTCTACCTGGAACGGGATAGGTCAGGGGTCTCTACCTGGAACGGGATAGGTCAGGGGTCAGGATAGGTCAGGGGTCAGGATAGGTCAGGGGTCTCTACCTGGAACAGGATAGGTCAGGGGTCAGGATAGGTCAGGGGTCTCTACCTGGAACAGGATAGGTCAGGGGTCAGGATAGGTCAGGGGTCAGGATAGGTCAGGGGTCTCCAACTACCGTCCTGCAAAGCTACTGGGGGTGCAGGCTTTTATTCCACCCCCCCATTAATACACCCGTCTCATGGCCTTCAGTCTGGACCTTGATTATCTGATTCAGGTGAGTTAGTGCTGGGTTGGAACGAAAGCTCTCCAGGACCAGAGTTATAGACCCCGGTACAGGTTCAGTCAGTTATAGACCCCGGTACAGGTTCTGTCAGTTATAGACCCCGGTACAGGTTCTGTCAGTTATAGACCCCGGTACAGGTTCTGTCAGTTATAGACCGTGGTACAGGTTCTGTCAGTTATAGACCCCGGTACAGGTTCTGTCAGTTATAGACCCCGGTACAGGTTCTGTCAGTTATAGACCCTGGTACAGGTTCTGTCAGTTATAGACCCCGGTACAGGTTCTGTCAGTTATAGACCCCGGTACAGGTTCTGTCAGTTATAGACCCCGGTACAGGTTCTGTCAGTTATAGACCCCGGTACAGGTTCTGTCAGTTATAGACCCTGGTACAGGTTCTGTCAGTTATAGACCCCGGTACAGGTTCTGTCAGTTATAGACCCCGGTACAGGTTCTGTCAGTTATAGACCCCGGTACAGGTTCTGTCAGTTATAGACCCTGGTACAGGTTCTGTCAGTTATAGACCCTGGTACAGGTTCTGTCAGTTATAGACCCCGGTACAGGTTCTGTCAGTTATAGACCCCGGTACAGGTTCTGTCAGTTATAGACCCTGGTACAGGTTCTGTCAGTTATAGACCCCGGTACAGGTGAGATAAAACAATCACCTCAGATCATCAGAAGAGAACCTCCAGCTTTTGCCTGTTACCTTTACAAATCCACAGTACAAATTCAAAACAGGTTCGCCACAGTTCATTTGGCAAACGTGTTTGACTTCAAATTATACGCGTTAAGTCGTTTCAAAAGTTTAAATAAGGCACCTATGGGATAGGGTATTGATTATAAATAAGCACTATTTACAGAGAATAAATTAGTTTCTATACAGTGTCTGTCTGTTCAATGTAACAACCTGCTAAACGCAGCTGGTTTTTAAATTGACTAAAATCTGCTCAACTCCACCACAGCCCCCTCTGCTGGCGAGACCTGGTGTTGCAGGTTAGAACTATTCCAGCCTTCTTGTCTTTTACGTTTCTCCTTTATATTCCCTGGTAGATCCCTGTGAAACTTATTGCTAGGCATTCTTTGTCTGCTGCCTGTTTTATTGATTTAACCTTTATTTTATCAGGGAGTCATACTGAGACCAAGGTCCTTTATTTTATCAGGGAGTCATGCTGAGACCATCTGATCTATTATTTGGCCTAACTGGTCATTTGGTATAACTTTTATTATATATTAACCCTTTACACTTCTACCCGTATACGGGTTAAAAATGGTAGATTTGGGCACTGATAAATGCCTAAATTGGAACGAAGTGGCTGTACAGTAACATGCTATACATGACGTCAGACCTCAGAGGCGCTCCGCTTCACAGCGCTGTACGGGTTTTGACTGACAGGGCCCAGAATCTTGACGTTCCATCCCTAGTTAGAGGTCAGTGACCTTGTTCTCCACCAGGGCGGCGACCTGCTGTAGACGATAGGCCACAGGTCAGAAGTGAGAGGTCAGGGATTAGAGGTCAGTAACCTTGTTCTCCACCAGGGCGGCGACCTGCTGTAGACGGTAGGCCACAGGTCAGAAGAGAGGGGTTAGAGGTCAGTGACCTTGTTCTCCACCAGGGCGGCGACCTGCTGTAGACGGTAGGCCACAGGTCAGAAGAGAGGGGTTAGAGGTCAGTGACCTTGTTCTCCACCAGGGCGGCGACCTGCTGTAGACGGTAGGCCAGCTGCATCTTCTGGCCCGCTGCATCCTCCTCCAGAGACCTGATGATCTACAGACAGACAACAGCATTCACTTTAAGATAATACGAGTACAGTAGATTAAAGTAGAGACGTGATGATCTACAGTGGTGGTCAAAGGTTTCGAGAATGACACAAGTATTGGTCTTCACAAAGTTCGCTGCTTCAGTGTTATGAGATATTTTTGTCAGATGTTACTATGGTATATTGAAGTATAATTACAAGCCTCCCATAAGTGTCAAAGGCTTTTATTGACAATTACATTCAGTTTATGCAAAGAGTCAATATTTGCAGTATTGTCCCTTCTTTTTCAAGACCTCTGCAATCCGCCCTGGCATGCTGTCAATTAACTTCTGGGCCACATCCTGACTGATGGCAGCCCATTCTTGCATAATCAATGCTTGGAGTTTGTCAGAATTTGTGGGTTTTTGTTTGTCCACCCGCCTCTTGAGGATCGACCACAAGTTCTCAATGGGATGTATGAGCTCCTGAGTGGCGCAGTGGTCTAAGGCACTGCATCGCAGTGCTAACTGTGCCACTAGAGATCCTGGTTCGAATCCAGGCTCTGTCGCAGCCGGCCGCGACCGGGAGACTCATGGGCGGCGCACAATTGGCCCAGCGTTGTCCAGTGTAGGGGAGGGAATGGCCGGCAGGGATGTAGCTCAGTTGATAGAGCATGGCGTTTGCAACGCCAGGGTTGTGGGTTCGATTCCCACGGGGGGCCAGTATAAAAATAAATAAAAATGTATTCACTAACTGTAAGTCGCTCTGGATAAGAGCGTCTGCTAAATGACTAAAATGTAAATGTAAATGTAAATGGATTAAGGTCTGGGGAGTTTCCTGGCCATGGACCCAAAATGTCAATGTTTTATTTCCCGAGCCACTTAGTTATCACTTTTGAATTGAAAATTGTGAGTGAACCCACTCCCTTGGCTGAGAAGCAACCCCACACATGAATGGTCTCAGGATGCGTTACTGTTGGCATGACACAGGACTGATGGTAGCGCTCACCTTGTCTTCTCTGGACAAGCTTTTTTACGGATGCCCCAAACAATCGGAAAGGGGATTCATCAGAGAAAATGACTTTACCCCAGTCCTCAGCAGTCCAATCCCTGTACCTTTTGCAGAATATCAGTCTGTCCCTGATGTTTTTCCTGGAGAGAAGTGGCTTCTTTGCTGCCCTTCTTGACACCAGGCCATCCTCCAAAAGTCTTTGCCTCACTGTGCATGCAGATGCACTCACACCTGCCTGCTGCCATTCCTGAGCAAGCTCTGCACTGGTGGTGCCCCGATCCCGCAGCTGAATCAACTTTAGGAGACGGTCCTGGCGCTTGCTGGTCTTTCTTGGGCGCCCTGACGCCTTCTTCACAACAATTGAACCTCTCTCCTTGAAGTTCTTGATGATCCGATAAATGGTTGATTTAGGTGCAATCTTACTAGCAGCAATATCTTTGCCTGTGAAGCCCTTTTTGTGCAAAGCAATGATGACGGCACATGTGTCCTTGCAGGTAACCATGGTTAACAGAGGAAGAACAATGATTTCAAGCACCACCCTCCTTTTAAAGCTTCCAGTCTGTTATTCTAACTCAATCAGCATGACAGAGTGATCTCCAGCCTTGTCCTCGTCAACACTCTCACCTGTGTTAACGAGAGAATCACTGACATGATGGCAGCTGGTCCTTTTGTGGCAGGGCTGAAATGCAGAGGAAATGTTTTTTTTGGCAAAGAGGGACTTTGCAATTAATTGCAATTCATCTGATCACTCTTCATGATATTCTGGAGTATATGCAAATTGCCGTCATCAAAACTGAGGCAGCAGACTTTGTGAAAATTAGTATTTGTGTAATTCTCAAAACTTTTGACCACGACTGTACAGACAGAAAACAGCATTCACTATACGATAGAGTACAGTAGAGACGTGATGATCTACAGCAGGGATGGGCAACTGGCAGTCCGCGGACCAACACTTAAAAAAAATATTTATTTTATTTATTTATTTTTTAGGAACTCAATTCGGGGTCTCAACATACTGTTGAGAGTTAGAATAATAGAATAGGTGCAATTTCGAAATTTGCTTGTGCATCAGCAGTCACTCAGTTAGCCCATGTCAGGTATCTAAACTTGTAGTAATCATGGTTGAATTACCATCAGTTATCATATTAAAAACGGCAAACATGTGCCTCCACCCAATGACAAAACGTGTAGAATTGCAGGAAATTAGCTGTAAAACTGCTAATATTTCTCTCAACCCCATGGCAAAATGAGTACAATTGCATGAAATGAGTTATAAAATTGCAAAAATGTTCTCTCCCCCCTACAGCAAAATGTGTAGAATTGTGTATATATATATATATGTACACTACCGTCCAAAAGTTTGGGGTCACTTTGACATTTCCTTGTTTTCCATGAAAACATACATGAAATTAGTTTGAATAGGAAATATAGCAAAATGCATCGGAAATGTAGTCATTGACAAGGTTAGAAATAATGATTTTTAATTGAAATAATAATTGTGCCCTTTCGTCAAAGAATCCTCCATTTGCAGCAATTACAGCCTTGCAGACCTTTGGCATTCTAGTTGTCAATTTGTTGAGGTAATCTGAAGAGATTTCACCCCATGGTTCCTGAAGCACCTCCCACAAATTGGATTGGCTTGATGGGCACTTCTTACGTACCATACGGTCAAGCTCCACAACAGCTCAATAGGGTTGAGATCCGGTGACTGTGCTGGCCACTCCATTATAGACAGAATACCAGCTGACTGCTTCTTCCCTAAATAGTTATTGCATAGTTTGGAGCTGTGCTTTGGTGTCATTGTCCTGTTGTAGGAGGAAATTGGCTCCAATCAAGCGCCATCCACAGGGTATGGCATGGCGTTGCAAAATTGAGTGATAGCCTGTTGACGTTGAGACTGGTGTTTTGCTGGTACTATTTAATGAAGCTGCCAGTTGAGGACCTGTGAGGCGTCTGTTTCTCAAACTAGACACTAATGTATTTGTCCTCTTGCTCAGTTGTGCACCGGGGCCTCCCACTCCTCTTTCTATTCTGGTTAGAGCCAGTTTGCGCTGTTCTGTGAAGGGAGTAGTACACAGCGTTGTACGAGATCTTCAGTTTCTTGGCAATTTCTCACATGGAATAGCCTTCATTTCTCAGAACAAGAATAGACTGACGAATTTCAGAAGAAAGTTATTTGTTTCTGGCCATTTTGATCCTGTAATCGAACCCACAATTGCTGATGCTCCAGATACTCAACTAGTCTCAAGAAGGCCAGTCTTATTGCTTCTTTAAATCAGCACAACAGTTTTCAGCTGTGCTAACATAATTGCAAAAGGGTTTTCTAATGATCAATTAGCCTTTTAAAATGATAAACTTGGATTAGCAAACACAACGTGCCATTGGAACACAGGACTGATGGTTGCTGATAATGGGCCTCTGTACGCCTATGTAGATATTCCATAAAAATTCAGCCGTTTCCAGCTACAATAGCCATTTACAACATTAACAATGTCTACACTGTATTTCTGATCAATTTGATGTTATTTTAATGGACTATTTTTTAAATTTTCTTTCAAAAACAAGAAAGTTTCTGAGTGACCCCAAACTTTTGAACGGTAGATATTATTATTATATATACAGCTAGGTATATACAGCGCATTCGGAAGGTATTCAGACCCCTTGGTATTCCTCCTAGTGTACATCTACAGTGGGGGAAAAAAGTATTTAATACTTATTTTCCACCATAATTTGCAAATAAATTCATAAAAAATCCTACAATGTGATTTTCTGGAGAAAAAAAATCTCAATTTGTCAGTCATAGTTGACGTGTACCTATGATGAAAATTACAGGCCTCTCTCATCTTTTTAAGTGGGAGAACTTGCACAATTGGTGGCTGACTAAATACTTTTTTTCCCCACTGTACAGCGCATTCGGAAGGTATTCAGACCCCTTGACTTTTTCCACATTTTGTTACGTTACAGCCGTATTCTAAAATTGATTAAATAGTTGTTGTTTTTCTCATCAATCTACACACAATACAGCTATTTTCAGGTCTCTCCAGAGATGTTCGATCGGGTTCAAGTCCGGGCTCTGGCTGGGCCACTCAAGGACATTCAGAGACTTGTCCCGAAGCCACTCCTGTGTTGTCTTGGCTGTGTGCTTAGGGTCATTGTCCTGTTGGAAGGTGAACCTTCGCCCCAGTCTGAGGTCCTGAGCGCTCTGGAGCAGGTTTTCATCAAGGATCTCTCTGTACTTTGCTCCGTTCATCTTTCCCTTGATCCTGACTAGTCTCCCAGTCCCTGCTGCTGAAAAACCTCCCCACAGCATGATGCTGCCACCACCATGCTTCACCGTAGGGATGGTGCCAGGTTTCCTCCAGACGTGACGCTTGGCATTCAGGCCAAAGAGTTCAATCTTGGTTTCATCAGACCAGAGAATCTTGTTTCTCATGGTCAGAGTCCTTTAGGTGCCTTTTGGCAAACTCCAAGCGGGCTGTCATGTGCCTTTTACTGAGGAGTGGCTTCCGTCTGGCCACTAACATAAATGCCTGATTGGTGGAGTGCTGCAGAGATGGTTGTCCTTCTGGAAGGTTCTCCAATCTCCACAGAGGAACTCTGGAGCACTTTCAGAGTGACCATCGGGTTCTTGGTCACCTCCCTGACCAAGGTCCTTCTCCCCCGATTGCTCAGTTTGGCCGGGCGGCCAGCTCTAGGAAGAGTCTTGGTGGTTCCAAACTTCTTCCAATTAAAGAATGATGGAGGCCACTGTGTTCTTGGGGACCTTCAATGCTGCAGAAATGTTTTGGTACCCTTCTCCAGATCTGTGCCTCGACACAATCCTGTCTCGGAGCTCTATGGACAATTCCTTCGACCTCATGGCTTGGTTTTTGCTCCGACATGCACTGTCAACTGTGGGACCTTATATAGACAGGTGTGTGCCTTTCCAAATCATGTCCAATCAATTGAATTTACAACAGCTGGACTCCAATAAATTTGTAGAGACATCAAGGATGATCAATGGAAACAGGATGCACCGGAGCTCAATTACGAGTCTCATAGCAAAAGGTCTGAATACTGATGTAAATAAGGTATGTTTTATTTTATTTTTAATACATTTGCAAACATTTCTAAAAACCTGTTTTTGCTTTGTCATTATGGGGTATTGTGTGTAGATTGATAAGGATAAAAAACAATTTAATCAATTTTAGAATAAGGCTGTAACCTAACAAAATGTGGAAAAAATGAAGGGGTCTGAATACTTTCCGAATGCACTATATACACTACCAGTCAAAGGTTTGGATACACCTACTCAGGGGTTTTCTTTATTTTTACTATTTTCTACATTGTAGAATAATAGTGAAGACATCAAAACTATGAAATAACACATATGGAATCATGTAGTAACCAAAGACGTGTACCTGGTCATAGTACTTGATGTAGTAACCAAAGACGTGTACCTGGTCATAGTACTTGATGTAGTAACCAAAGACGTGTACCTGGTCATAGTACTTGATGTAGTAACCAAAGACGTGTACCTGGTCATAGTACTTGATGTAGTAACCAAAGACGTGTACCTGGTCATAGTACTTGATGTAGTAACCAAAGACGTGTACCTGGTCATAGTACTTGATGTAGTAACCAAAGACGTGTACCTGGTCATAGTACTTGATGTAGTAACCAAAGACGTGTACCTGGTCATAGTACTTGATGTAGTAACCAAAGACGTGTACCTGGTCATAGTACTTGATGTAGTAACCAAAGACGTGTACCTGGTCATAGTACTTGATGTAGTAACCAAAGACGTGTACCTGGTCATAGTACTTGTTGATGTACTTGTACAGCTCGTGCAGAGCCACCAGACTGTTCATCTCTGAGGCAAAACTCTGAAATAGAAAGACAGACATGTTACTGTCACCTACTGGTTACATACCGCTACTGCACAGGCAATTACAACATCATCATATTTAACTTCATAATGATCTAACAGTAAAGTAGAGTAGATTATTAAACTAAACTAAACTATTCAAGTAAAGCATAGAGGAGAGTAGAGGGGAGGAGAGGAGAGGAGAGGAGAGTGGAGGGGAGTAAAGTGGAATAGAGTAGAGGAGAAGGGAGTGGAGGAGAGGAGAGTGGGGTAGAGTGGAGTAGAGGAGAGTGGGGTAGAGTGGAGTAGAGGAGAGGAGATTGGGGTGGAGTAGAGGAGAGTGGGGTAGAGGAGAGGGGAGGGGAGGAGAGGAGAGGGGGGGAGTGGAGGAGAGGAGAGGGGGGGAGTGGAGTAGAGGAGAGGGGAGTGGAGGAGAGTGGAGTAGAGGAGAGTGGAGTAGAGGAGAGTGGAGTAGAGGAGAGTGGAGTAGAGGAGAGTGGAGTATAGTGGAGGGGAGTAGACTATAGTAGGGTTTAAAACCCCACTCACCCCAGACAACTCTGTTAGAGTAGAGTTCATTTCTTGGTAACTGCCAGACGCTGCACTGTGGATGTCACTATAATACCTGGAACAATACCCACAGAACACATAAAACACTATAATACCTGGAACAAAACCCACAGAACACATAAAACACTATAATACCTGGAACAATACCCACAGAACACATACAACACTATAATACCTGGAACACTACCCACAGAACACATAAAACACTATAATACCTGGAACAATACCCACAGAACACATAAAACACTATAATACCTGGAACAATACCCACAGAACACATAAAACACTATAATACCTGGAACACTACCCACAGAACACATAAAACACTATAATACCTGGAACAATACCCACAGAACACATAAAACACTATAATACCTGGAACAATACCCACAGAACAAATAAAACACTATAATACCTGGAACACTACCCACAGAACACATAAAACACTATAATAACTGGAACACTACCCACAGAACACATAAAAAACTATAATACCTGGAACAATACCCACAGAACACATAAAACACTATAATACCTGGAACAATACCCACAGAACACATAAAACACTATAATACCTGGAACAATACCCACAGAACACATAAAACACTATAATACCTGGAACAATACCCACAGAACACATAAAACACTATAATACCTGGAACACTACCCACAGAACACATAAAACACTATAATACCTGGAACAATACCCACATAACACATAAAACACTATAATACCTGGAACAATACCCAAAGAACACATAAAACACTATAATACCTGGAACAATATAATACCTGGAACAATACCCACAGAACACATACAACACTATAATACCTGGAACAATACCCACAGAACACATAAAACACTATAATACCTGGAACAATACCCACAGAACACATAAAACACTATAATACCTGGAACACTACCCACAGAACACATAAAACACTATAATACCTGGAACAATACCCACAGAACACATACAACACTATAATACCTGGAACAATACCCACAGAACACATAAAACACTATAATACCTGGAACAATACCCACAGAACACATACAACACTATAATACCTGGAACAATACCCACAGAACACATAAAACACTATAATACCTGGAACAATACCCACAGAACACATAAAACACTATAATACCTGGAACACTACCCACAGAACACATAAAACACTATAATACCTGGAACAATACCCACAGAACACATAAAACACTATAATACCTGGAACAATACCCACAGAACACATAAAACACTATAATACCTGGAACAATACCCACAGAACAAATAAAACACTATAATACCTGGAACAATACCCACAGAACACATAAAACACTATAATACCTGGAACACTACCCACAGAAACATAAAACACTATAATACCTGGAACAATACCCACAGAACACATACAACACTATAATACCTGGAACAATACCCACAGAACACATAAAACACTATAATACCTGGAACAATACCCACAGAACACATAAAATACTATAATACCTGGAACACTACCCACAGAACACATAAAACACTATAATACCTGGAACAATACCCACAGAACACATAAAACACTATAATACCTGGAACAATACCCACAGAACACATACGACACTATAATACCTGGAACAATACCCACAGAACACATACTACACTATAATACCTGGAACAATACCCACAGAACACAGTAGTATTTGGAAAAAACTGTCAAGATCATCCACTGCACCGCAAGTCCACAGAGGGGAGGGTGATCCCATAGTCCACAGAGGGGAGGGTGATCCCATAGTCTACAGAGGGGAGGGTGATCCCATAGTCCACAGAGGGGAGGGTGATCCCATAGTCCACAGAGGGGAGGGTGATCCCATAGTCCACAGAGGGGAGGGTGATCCCATAGTCTACAGAGGGGAGGGTGATCCCATAGTCTACAGAGGGGAGGGTGATCCCATAGTCTACAGTCTGACCTCAATGAGTTTGGATCAGTCACAAAGTAAAGGTCGACCCAGCCGTAGAACATCATCATTACATAGCGGGGTGACCTACTGCTTTTACAGACATCAACAGAACCTCAACTCTGTCAAGACTTCAAGCACTATAGTCCGTCTCACCTCTCAACCAGCTGCTTGTATCTGGGGATCTCTCTGGCGTACAGCAGCTTGTTCACTGGAGAGTCCTACAGGTCAGCAAAACATCATGAACATCATCATCATCATCATCACTACACGTTAATATGGATTACAAAATACGGATATAAATCTCAATTTCCTTAAACCGCTTCTCACAGCTAAAGTTGTCTGGACCTGATGAGGAACTACAAAATCTCATAACCTGAATCAATATCCTTGTCTGGGGCGGCAGGTAGCCTAGTGGTTAAGAGACGTTGTGCCAGTAATCGAAAGGTCGCTGGTTCTAATCCCCGAGCTGACTAGGTGAAAAATCTGTCGATGTGCCCTTGAGCAAGGCACTTAACCCTAATTGCTCCTGTAAGTCGCTCTGGATAAGAGCGTCTGCTAAATGACTAAAATGTATATGTAAAATGTAAATGTTGATGACTGATTTCTCCCTACTGTATTCTGAAAATACCATCAATCAAATAAATATTAAACATTCAAAAGATGTTGAAACTTGGGTATTATTAATAATTATGAAAAATATATATACACAAAATATACAAATAAATACCCAAGTTAAATAAATCAAGTTAAAAAAGTGTTTCTGACCCGTCCGACTTTGTGTTCGGAGGTGGTGCAGGAGTCGATGAATGTCTGAGCGATGACAGAGAGAACAGCGTCCACGCTATCCGTCACCTGGACGTCAAACACAAACTGAGGATTCTTCAAGATGTTCACCCAGAACCTCAGAGGCAGGCTGGGAGAAACGACAGAGAATATGCAATTTTACTGAAGGACACAGAAAATACAAAAGAATATCAAATTAGTTCAGTCGTTGATCACCGACAGAGCAAACTGACTGATCAAATAATAGTGAATAGTTATTTAGGATGATCAGTCAGTCTTCTGTCACCGATTGCAGTCAATCTCGAACACAACCATCGAAAGTCTCACATTTCTCTCTGCAGTGAACTTTTAATATAGAAGAGGAGAGGGGAGTTAAATTTTATTGAATTGTATTTACAATTTACAGAAGCACAAACCAGTAACCAGGACCAGTGACTGACTGACCTGTTGGTCTTCCAGATGTGTACGGTCTCGGGGTCGTCGATACCGTGTTTTTCTGCCATGTCATCCAGGAAGTCAAAGAAGAAGCGCACAGCGATGGGAGGAGGGCGCTTGGTGTTGAGGATCGCTACGAACACATCGTCTACAAACTTCTGCAGCGTCCCCTGGAGCGGAGAGAGACAACATCCTTTAGACACACAGCTAGGTATATATACTGTACCATAACTTCTGCATCGCCCCCTGGAGGGGAGAGATATATAACATCCTTTAGACACACAGCTAGGTATATACAGTGCATTCGGAATGTTTTCAGACCCCTTGACTTTTTCCACATTTTGCTAGGTTACAGCCTTATCCTAAAATTTATTAAATATTTTTCCCCCCTCATCAATCTACACATAAAACTGAAATATCACATTTACATAAGTATTCAGACCTTTTACTCAGTACTTTGTTGAAGCACCTTTGGCAGTGATTACAGCCTCGAGTCTTCTTGGGTATGAAGCTACAAGCTTGGCACACCTGTATTTGGGGAGTTTCTCCCATTCCTCTCTGCAGATCCTCTCAAGCTCTGTCATGTTGGATGGGGAGCGTCGCTGCACAGTTATTTTCAGGTCTCTCCAGAGATGTTCGATTGGGTTCAAGTCTGGGCTCTGGCTGGGCCACTCAAGGACATTCAGAGACATGTCCCGAAGCCACTCCTGCGTTGTCTTGGCTGTGTGCTTAGGGTCGTTGTCCTGTTGGAAGGTGAACCTTGACCCCAGTCTGAGGTCCTGAGTGCTCTGGAGCAGGTTTTCATCAAGGATCTCTGTGTACTTTGCTCTGTTCATCTTTCCCTCAATCCTGACCAGTCTCCCAGTCCCTGCCGCTGAAAATCATCCCCACACCATGATGCTGCCACCACCATGCTTCACCGTAGGGATGGTGCCAGGTTTCCTCCAGACGTAACGCTTGGCACTCAGGCCAAAGAGTTCAATCTTGGTTTCATCAGACCAGAGAATCTTGTTTCTCATGGTCTGAGAGTCCTTTAGGTGCCTTTTGGCAAACTCCAAGCGGGCTGTCATGTGCCTTTTACTGAGGAGTGGCTTCCCTCTGGCCACTGTACCATAAAGGGCTAATTGGTGGAGTGCTGCAGAGATGGTTGTCCTTCTGGAAGGTTCTCCCATTTCCACAGAGGAACTCTGGAGCTCTGTCAGAGTGACCATCGGGTTCTTGGTCACCTCCCTGACCAAGGCCCTTCTCCCCCGATTGCTCTGTTTGGCCGGGCGGCCAGCTCTAGGAAGAGTCTTGGTGGTTCTAAACTTCTTCCATTTAAGAATGATGGAGGCCACTGTGTTCTTGGGGACCTTCAATACTGCAGAAATTTTTTTGTACCCTTCCCTAGATCTGTGCCTCGACACAATCCTGTCTCGGAGCTTTACGAACAATTCCTTCGATCTCATGGCTTGGTTTTTGCTCTGACATGCACTGTCAACTGTGGGACCTTATATAGACAGGTGTGTGCCTTTCCAAATCATGTCCAATCAATTTAAATGTACCACAGGTGGACTCCAATCAAGTTGTAGAAACATCTCAAGGATGATCAATGGAAACAGGATGCACCGGAGCTCAATTACGAGTCTCATAGCAAAGGGTCTAAATACTTATGTAAATAATTTCTAAGAACGTGTTTTCACTGTCATTATGGGGTATTGTGTGTAGATTGCTGAGGAAATAGTTTTATTTAATCAATTTTAGAATAAGGCTGTAAAGTAACAAAATGTGGAAAAAGTCAAGGGGCCTGAATACTTTCCATAATCTCTGCAGCGTCCCCTGGAGGAGAGAGATGTATAACATCCTTTAGACACACAGCTAGGTATATACAGTGAGGGAAAAAAGTATTTGATCCCCTGCTGATTTTGTACGTTTGCCCACTGACAAAGAAATGATCAGTCTATAATTTTAATGGTAGGTTTATTTGAACAGTGAGAGACAGAATAACAATGAAAAAATCCAGAAAAACGCATGTAAAAAATGTTATAAATTGATTTGCATTTTAATGAGGAAAATAAGTATTTGCCCCCTCTCAATCAGAAAGATTTCTGGCTCCCAGGTGTCGTTTATACAGGTAACGAGCTGAGATTAGGAGCACACTCTTAAAGGGAGTGCTCCTAATCTCAGTTTGTTACCTGTATAAAAGACACCTGTCCACAGAAGCAATCAATCAATCAGATTCCAAACTCTCCACCATGGCCAAGACCAAAGAGCTCTCCAAGGATGTCAGGGACAAGATTGTAGACCTACACAAGGCTGGAATGGGCTACAAGACCATCGCCAAGCAGCTTGGTGAGAAGGTGACAACAGTTGGTGCGATTATTCGCAAATGGAAGAAACACAAAAGAACTGTCAATCTCCCTCGGCCTGGGGCTCCATGCAAGATCTCACCTCGTGGAGTTGCAATGATCATGAGAATGAGGAGGAATCAGCCCAGAACTACACGGGAGGATCTTGTCAATGATCTCAAGGCAGCTGGGACCATAGTCACCAAGAAAACAATTGGTAACACACTACGCCGTGAAGGACTGAAATCCTGCAGCGCCCGCAAGGTCCCCCTGCTCAAGAAAGCACATATACAGGCCCGTCTTGAAGTTTACCAATGAACATCTGAATGATTCAGAGGAGAACTGGGTGAAAGTGTTGTGGTCAGATGAGACCAAAATCGAGCTCTTTGGCATCAACTCAACTCGCTGTGTTTGGAGGAGGAGGAATGCTGCCTATGACCCCAAGAACACCATCCCCACCGTCAAACATGGAGGTGGAAACATTATGCTTTGGGGGGTTTTCTGCTAAGGGGACAAGACAACTTCACCGCATCAAAGGGACGATGGACGGGGCCATGTACCGTCAAATCTTGGGTGAGAACCTCCTTCCCTCAGCCAGGGCATTGAAAATGGGTCGTGGATGGTTATTCCAGCATGACAATGACCCAAAATACACGGCCAAGGCAACAAAGGAGTGGCTCAAGAAGAAGCACATTAAGGTCCTGGAGTGGCCTAGCCAGTCTCCAGACCTTAATCCCATAGAAAATCTGTGGAGGGAGCTGAAGGTTCGAGTTGCCAAACGTCAGCCTCGAAACCTTAATGACTTGGAGAAGATCTGCAAAGAGGAGTGGGACAAAATCCCTCCTGAGATGTTTGTAAACCTGGTGGCCAACTACAAGAAACGTCTGACCTCTGTGATTGCCAACAAGGGTTTTGCCACCAAGTACTAAGTCATGTTTTGCAGAGAGGTCAAATACGTATTTCCCTCATTAAAATGCAAATCAATTTATAACATTTTTGACATGCGTTTTTCTGGATTTTTTTGTTGTTATTCTGTCTCTCATGGTTCAAATAAACCTACCATTAAAATTATAGACTGATCATTTCTTTGTCAGTGGGCAAACATACAAAATCAGCAGGGGATCAAATACTTTTTTCCCCTCACTGTATATACTGTACCATAACTTCTGCAGCGTCCCCTGGAGGGGAGAGAGATAACATCCTTTAGACACACAGCTAGGTATATAACTTCTGCAGCGCCCCCTGGAGGGGAGAGATAACATCCTTTAGACATCTACGGTGCCTTCAAAAAGTATTCATACCCCTTGACTTATTACACATTTGTTGTGTCACAGCCTGAATTTTAAATGGATTAACACTAGAACCGCTAAAGCAGTTAATTTGTGTGTGTGTGTGTGTGTGTGTAGGGGTTGTGTGTGTGTGTGTGTAGTGGTTGTGTGTGTGTTTGTGTGTGTGTGTGTGTGTGTGTGTAGGGATTGTGTGTGTGTAGGGGTTGTGTGTGTGTGTGTGTAGTGGTTGTGTGTGTGTGTGTGTGTGTGTACCTACCTTCATAGATAATAGTCGTGTCAGGTAGATCTCTGGTATGGCCTTGGCCCTCTCTCTCTCCCTCATGCTGCTGTGTTTGGGGATCTCTGGGTCCTCGCTGGACTTCACCAGGTGCCACAGCCTCACACCCTCCTCCCCCTCCCCCTCTAACATGGACATCTCTACGGAGTACACAGAGGGACACACTTCCAGATCCAGGTTACACATACAAAGAGGGAGACACGGGGCACATCTGAAAATACTACCAACGGGACAGGGTGCCACTTTGGACAGAGGGACACACTTCCAGGTCAAACAGGGCAAATCTTATAGTAGGGCAATACTTTTAACATAACATTGTTTAAAGGATGTCTGTCTGGTTTCTCCTTCCATAACACCGCTACCACAACAGACCATAATACTATACATATGATATCTGTCTGGTTTCTCCTTCCATAACACAGCTAACACAACAGACCATAATACTATACATATGATATCTGTCTGGTTTCTCCTTCCATTACACAGCTAACACAACAGACCATAATACTATACATATGATATCTGTCTGGTTTCTCCTTCCATTACACAGCTAACACAACAGACCATAATACTATACATATGATATCTGTCTGGTTTCTCCTTCCATTACACAGCTACCACAACAGACCATAATACTATACATATGATATCTGTCTGGTTTCTCCTTCCATAACACCGCTACCACAACAGACCATAATACTATACATATGATATCTGTCTGGTTTCTCCTTCCATTACACAGCTACCACAACAGACCATAATACTATACATATGATATCTGTCTGGTTTCTCCTTCCATAACACCGCTACCACAACAGACCATAATACTATACATATGATATCTGTCTGGTTTCTCCTTCCATTACACAGCTAACACAACAGACCATAATACTATACATATGATATCTGTCTGGTTTCTCCTTCCATAACACAACAGACCATAACATTGAAGATCACTACCAAATCTTTACAGTAATGATGTACTGTAATACAACAGCTATAAAACAGTTGATATAGTTGATATCTTATTAAACAGGTTATAACAGGTTATAACAGGTTATAACAGGTTATAACAGTATTTACTCTCTCCAGTCTGGTAGACCTGGTGTATCCCCATGACAACAGCTGATCCAGGGATCAGGGCCACTGTAGCGCCGTCCGGCACCTTGTCGAGAAAACATTCACGTTAGCAGATCTTAGTGTTGTGTGTGTGTGTAAGTGTTGTGTGTGTGTGTGTGGTGTGTGTGGTGTGTAGGGGTTGTGTGTGTGTAGGGGTTGTGTGTGTGTGTATGGTGAGTGTGTGTGTAAGTGTTGTGTGTGTGTGTGTGTGTGTGGTGTGTGTGTGTGTAGGGGTCGTGTGTGTGTGTATGGTGAGTGTGTGTGTAAGTGTTGTGTGTGTGTGTGTGTGTGTGGTGTGTGTGTGTGTAGGGGTTGTGTGTGTGTGTAGTGGTTGTGTTGTGTGTGTGTGTGTAGTGGTTGTGTGTGTGTGTAGTGGTTGTGTGTAGTGGTTGTGGTTGTGTTTGTGTGTGTGGGGAGTGTGTGTGTGTGTGTGTAGTGGTTGTGTGTGTGTGTGTGTGTGTGTGTAGCGGTTGTGTGTGTGTAGTGGTTGTGTGTGTGTGTGTGTAGTGGTTGTGTGTAGTGGTTGTGTGTGTGTGTGTGTGTGTGTGTGTGTGTGTGTAGTGGTTGTGTGTGTGTGTATGGGGAGTGTGTGTGTGTGTGTAGTGGTTGTGTGTGTGTGTAGCGGTTGTGTGTGTGTAGTGGTTGTGTGTGTGTGTGTGTAGTGGTTGTGTGTAGTGGTTGTGTGTGTGTGTGTGTAGTGGTTGTGTGTGTGTGTGTGTGTGTGTGTGTGTGTTGTGTGTGTGTGTGTGTGTGTGTGTAGTGGTTGTGTTTGTGTGTGTAGTGGTTGTGTGTGTGTGTGTAGTGGTTGTGTGTGTGTGTGTAGTGGTTGTGTAGTGGTTGTGTGTGTGTGTGTAGTGGTTGTGTTTGTGTGTGTAGTGGTTGTGTGTAGTGGTTGTGTGTGTGTGTGTGTGTGTGTGTGTGTGTGTGTGTAGTGGTTGTGTTTGTGTTTGTGTGTGTAGTGGTTGTGTGTAGTGTTTGTGTGTGTGTGTGTGTGTAGTGGTTGTGTGTAGTGGTTGTGTGTGTGTGTGTGTGTAGTGGTTGTGTGTAGTGGTTGTGTGTGTGTGTGTGTAGTGGTTGTGTGTGTGTGTGTGTAGTGGTTGTGTGTAGTGGTTGTGTGTAGGGGTTGTGTGTAGTGGTTGTGTGTAGGGGTTGTGTGTGTGTGTGTGTGTAGTGGTTGTGTGTAGTGGTTGTGTGTGTGTGTGTGTGTAGTGGTTGTGTGTGTGTGTGTGTGTAGTGGTTGTGTGTAGTGGTTGTGTGTAGGGGTTGTGTGTAGTGGTTGTGTGTAGGGGTTGTGTGTGTGTGTGTGTGTAGTGGTTGTGTGTAGTGGTTGTGTGTGGTGGTTGTGTGTGTAGTGGTTGTGTGTGTAGTGGTTGTGTGTAGTGGTTGTGTGTAGGGGTTGTGTGTGTGTGTGTGTGTAGTGGTTGTGTGTAGGGGTTGTGTGTGTGTGTGTGTGTAGTGGTTGTGTGTGTAGGGGTTGTGTGTGTGTGTGTGTGTAGTGGTTGTGTGTAGTGGTTGTGTGTAGTGGTTGTGTGTAGGGGTTGTGTGTGTGTGTGTGTGTGTAGTGGTTGTGTGTAGTGGTTGTGTGTAGGGGTTGTGTGTGGTCTGGCACCTTGTAGTGTTGCAAAGTGTTGAGTTTCTTCCAGCGGCCCTGGAAGACTGCTGTGACGTCATCGTCCGACAGAGTCAGGTGACCCGCCTGCCCAGATCGCCATTCTGACGAGACAAATCACATTTACCTCAAACCAGTGGTAAAAAGATCATCTTAGGTAAGAATTTATAGGTCTGGGTTTGAACCCGGGTTATCTTAATGTTACGAGACTGCGCTAGCCTGGTAAGCTCAAGCCTAGCGATTAGCTTGGGGAGCTAACGCAACTCTTCAGGTCTCAGGCAAGGTTACTCATTACCTGAGAGTGGTTCAAAGAACCATTTCTGTGAAATACCTAGATCTCTGTTTGCACTTTGGGCTGCAAAACGTTGTATGAAGGGTGCTTTACAAACAAACTGGGTTCAGTATTCCTTACTAACGGTTCATGAAACCACTGAGGTCAGAACTGGTGTGTTGACCACAATTAAAACATCACATTGACCACAATTAAAACATCACATTGACCACAATTAAAACATCACATTGACCACAATTAAAACATCACATTGACCACAATTAAAACATCACATTCATTAGTAGAGTTTCCACACTCAAAACAATATATTCACTATTCCTTACCCAGGTCTAGAGAGTCTGCTATTCCTTACCCAGGTCTAGTGAGTCTGCTATTCCTTACCCAGGTCTAGAGAGTCTGCAGCAGGTCTCTGTGAGAAGGGAACTCCTTTATAGATCTGGTCTAGGATCTTGTCTTTGACCTGTGTGATGGTGTCTGTGTCCAACACCTTGACCGGACCCAGCTGCATCTCCACACCACTCTTCACCATCAGAGTCTGACCAGAGAGAGGAGATAGCAGTAAAGAGGGAGGGAGGGAGGAAGGGGGAGTTAGGAGGGAGGGAGGGAGGGAGGAAGGGGGAGTTAGGAGGGAGGGAGGGAGAGTTAGGAGGGAGGGAGGAAGGGAGAGTTAGGAGGGAGGGAGGGAGGGAGAGTTAGTAGGGAGGGAGGGAGAGTTAGTAGGGAGGGAGGGAGGGAGGGAGGAAGGGAGAGTTAGGAGGGAGGGAGGGAGTTAGGAGGGAGGGAGAGTTAGATGGAAGGGAGGGAGGGAGAGTTAGTAGGGAGGGAGGAAGGGAGAGTTAGGAGGGAGGGAGGGAGGGAGGGAGGGAGGGAGGGAGGGAGGGAGGGAGGGAGGGAGGGAGGGAGGGAGGGAGGGAGGGAGGGGGAGTTAGGATAGGAGGGAGGGAGGAAGGGAGAGTTAGGAGGGAGGGAGGAAGGGAGAGTTAGGAGGGAGGGAGGAAGGGAGAGTTAGGAGGAAGGGAGGGAGGGAGGGAGTTAGGAGGAAGGGAGCGGAGGGAGGGAGGGAGTTAGGAGGAAGGGAGAAAGGGAGAGTTAGGAGGGAGGGAGGGAGGGAGGGAGAGTTAGGAGGGAGGGAGGAAGGGAGAGTTAGGAGGGAGGGAGGGAGGGAGGGAGGAAGGGAGAGTTAGGAGGGAGGGAGGGAGGGAGAGTTAGGACGGAGGGAGGAAGGGAGAGTTAGGAGGGAGGGAGAGTTAGGAGGGAGGGAGGAAGGGAGAGAGGGAGAGTTAGGAGGGAGGGAGGAAGGGAGAGTTAGGAGGGAGGGAGGGAGGGAGAGTTAGGAGGGAGGGAGGGAGGGAGAGTTAGTAGGGAGGGAGGGAGGGAGGGAGGGAGGGAGGGAGGGAGGGAGGGAGGGAGAGATATTAGGGAGGGAGGAGAGTTAGGAGGGAGGGAGGGAGGGAGGGATATTAGGGATGGAGAGTTAGTAGGGAGGGAGGGAGGGAGGGAGGGAGAGATATTAGGGAGGGAGAGTTAGGAGGCAGGGAGGGAGGAAGGGAGAGTTAGGAGGGAGAGAGGGAGAGTTAGGAGGGAGTTAGGAGGGAGAGTTAGGAGGGAGGGAGGAAGGGAGAGTTAGGAGGGAGGGAGGGAGGGAGGGAGGGAGTGTTAGGAGGGAGGGAGGGAGGGAGAGTTAGTAGGGAGGGAGGGAGGGAGGGAGAGATATTAGGGAGGGAGAGTTAGGAGGGAGGGAGGGAGGGAGGAAGGGAGAGTTAGGAGGGAGGAAGGGAGAGTTAGGAGGGAGGGAGGGAGAGTTAGGAGGGAGGGAGGGAGAGTTAGGAGGGAGGGAGGGAGAGTTAGGAGGGAGGAAGGGAGAGTTAGGAGGGAGGGAGTTAGGAGGGAGAGTTAGGAGGCAGGGAGGGAGGGAGGTAAAGTCGGGTCGGGAGGGTCGAGAGGGAGGGAGGGAGGGAGGAAGAGTTGGGAGGGTTGGGAGGGAGGGAGAGTTAGGAGGGAGGGAGGGAGGGAGGGGGAGGGAGGGAGGGAGGGAGAGTTAGGAGGGAGGGAGGGAGTGAGAGTTAGGAGGGAGGGAGGGAGGGAGAGATATTAGGGAGGGAGAGTTAGGAGGGAGGGAGGGAGGGAGGAAGGGAGAGTTAGGAGGGAGGAAGGGAGAGTTAGGAGGGAGGGAGGGAGAGTTAGGAGGGAGGGAGGGAGAGTTAGGAGGGAGGAAGGGAGAGTTAGGAGGGAGAGTTAGGAGGCAGGGAGGGAGGGAGGTAAAGTCGGGAGGGTCGAGAGGGAGGGAGGGAGGGAGGAAGAGTTGGGAGGGTTGGGAGGGAGGGAGAGTTAGGAGGGAGGGAGGGAGGGAGGGGGAGGGAGGGAGGGAGGGAGGGAGAGTTAGGAGGGAGTGAGAGTTAGGAGGGAGGGAAGGGAGGGAGGGAGGGAGGGAGAGTTAGGAGGGAGGGAGGAAGGGAGAGTTAGGAGGGAGGGAGGGAGGAAGGGAGAGTTGGGAGGGAGGGAGGAAGGGAGAGTTAGGAGGGAGGGAGGGAGGGAGGGAGGGAGAGTTAGGAGGGAGGGAGGGAGGGAGGGAGAGTTAGGAGGGAGGGAGGGAGGGAGGGAGGGAGGGAGGGAGGGAGAGTTAGGAGGGAGGGAGGAAGGGAGGGAGAGTTAGGAGGGAGGGAGGGAGAGTTAGGAGGGAGGGAGGGAGGAAGGGAGAGTTAGGAGGGAGGGAGGGAGTGTTAGGAGGGAGGGAGGAAGGGAGAGTTAGGAGGGAGGGAGGGAGAGTTAGTAGGGAGGGAGGGAGGGAGAGTTAGGAGGGAGGGAGGGAGGGAGAGATATTAGGGAGGGAGAGTTAGGAGGGAGGGAGGGAGGGAGGGAGAGATATTAGGGAGGGAGAGTTAGGAGGGAGGGAGGGAAGGGAGAGTTAGGAGGGAGGGAGGGAGGGAGAGTTAGGAGGGAGGAAGGGAGAGTTAGGAGGGAGAGTTAGGAGGCAGGGAGGGAGAGTTAGGAAGGAGGGAGGGAGAGTTAGGAGGGAGGGAGGGAGGGAGAGTTGGGCGGGAGGGAGGGAGGAAGGGAGAGATATTAGGGAGGGAGAGAGAGAGGGAGGGAGGGAGAGTTAGTAGGGAGGGAGGGAGAGTTGGGAGGGAGGGAGAGTTAGGAGGGAGGGAGGGAGAGTATGTATTATGAAAAAAGAAAACAGACGTACGATAGAGCAGTAGTCGATGTCCTCTCTCAGTAGATGGCTGTCGTTCAGGGTGCGCTTGGCTTTCCCCGTCACAGCGTCTACGGGTCCCTTATCCACCTGGTACTTGATGGCTCTGTACAGCATATACAGTACAGGGGCTCCCCAGCCACCTCCTAGAGGGGTACACAGTATGACAGGTACAGCATATACAGGGGCTCCCCAGCCACCTCCTAGAGGGGTACACAGTATGACAGGTACAGCATATACAGGGGCTCCCCAGCCACCTCCTAGAGGGGTACACAGTATGACAGGTACAGCATATAAAGGGGCTCCCCAGCCACCTCCTAGAGGGGTACACAGTATGACAGGTACAGCATATACAGGGGGTCCCCAGATACCTCCTAGAGGGGTACACAGTATGACAGGTACAGCATATACAGGGGGTCCCCAGCCACCTCCTAGAGGAGTACACAGTATAACAGTCAGGGGCTCCCCAGCCACCTCCTAGAGGGGTACACAGTATGACAGTCAGGGGCTCCCCAGCCACCTCCTAGAGGGGTACACAGTATGACAGTCAGGGGCTCCCCAGATACCTCCTATAGGGGTACACAGTATGACAGTCAGGGGGTCCCCAGATACCTCCTAGAGGGGTACACAGTATGACAGTCAGGGGCTCCCCAGATACCTCCTAGAGGGATACACAGTATGACAGTCAGGGGCTCCCCAGACACCTCCTAGAGGGGTACACAGTATGACAGTCAGGGGCTCCCCAGACACCTCCTAGAGGGGTACACAGTATGACAGTCAGGGGCTCCCCAGCCACCTCCTAGAGGGGTACACAGTATGACAGTCAGGGGCTCCCCAGACACCTCCTAGAGGGGTACACAGTATGACAGTCAGGGGCTCCCCAGACACCTCCTAGAGGGGTACACAGTATGACAGTCAGGGGCTCCCCAGATACCTCCTAGAGGGGTACACAGTATGACAGTCAGGGGCTCCCCAGATACCTCCTAGAGGGGTACACAGTATGACAGTCAGGGGGTCCCCAGATACCTCCTAGAGGGGTACACAGTATGACAGTCAGGGGCTCCCCAGCCACCTCCTAGAGGGGTACACAGTATGACAGTCAGGGGCTCCCCAGCCACCTCCTAGAGGGGTACACAGTATGACAGTCAGGGGCTCCCCAGACACCTCCTAGAGGGGTACACAGTATGACAGTCAGGGGCTCCCCAGATACCTCCTAGAGGGGTACACAGTATGACAGTCAGGGGGTCCCCAGCCACCTCCTAGAGGGGTACACAGTATGACAGTCAGGGGCTCCCCAGACACCTCCTAGAGGGGGTACACAGTATGACAGTCAGGGGCTCCCCAGACACCTCCTAGAGGGGTACACAGTATGACAGTCAGGGGCTCCCCAGACACCTCCTAGAGGGGTACACAGTATGACAGTCAGGGGGTCCCCAGCCACCTCCTAGAGGGGTACACAGTATGACAGTCAGGGGGTCCCCAGATACCTCCTAGAGGGGTACACAGTATGACAGTCAGGGGCTCCCCAGACACCTCCTAGAGGGGTACACAGTATGACAGTCAGGGGCTCCCCAGACACCTCCTAGCCTAGAGGGGTACACAGTATGACAGTCAGGGGCTCCCCAGACACCTCCTAGAGGGGTACACAGTATGACAGTCAGGGGGTCCCCAGACACCTCCTAGAGGGGTACACAGTATGACAGTCAGGGGGTCCCCAGATACCTCCTAGAGGGGTACACAGTATGACAGTCAGGGGCTCCCCAGACACCTCCTAGAGGGGTACACAGTATGACAGTCAGGGGGTCCCCAGATACCTCCTAGAGGGGTACACAGTATGACAGTCAGGGGCTCCCCAGATACCTCCTAGAGGGGTACACAGTATGACAGTCAGGGG
>CM062502.1:1411484-1451484 GCA_031479575.1 Coregonus ussuriensis
GAGGGAGGGAGGGAGGAAGGGGGAGTTAGGAGGGAGGGAGGGAGGGAGGAAGGGGGAGTTAGGAGGGAGGGAGGGAGAGTTAGGAGGGAGGGAGGAAGGGAGAGTTAGGAGGGAGGGAGGGAGGGAGAGTTAGTAGGGAGGGAGGGAGAGTTAGTAGGGAGGGAGGGAGGGAGGGAGGAAGGGAGAGTTAGGAGGGAGGGAGGGAGGGAGTTAGGAGGGAGGGAGAGTTAGATGGAAGGGAGGGAGGGAGAGTTAGTAGGGAGGGAGGAAGGGAGAGTTAGGAGGGAGGGAGGGAGGGAGGGAGGGAGGGAGGGAGGGAGGGAGGGAGGGAGGGAGGGAGGGAGGGGGAGTTAGGAGGGAGGGAGGAAGGGAGAGTTAGGAGGGAGGGAGGAAGGGAGAGTTAGGAGGGAGGGAGGAAGGGAGAGTTAGGAGGGAGGGAGGGAGGGAGTTAGGAGGGAGGGAGGGAGGGAGGGAGGGAGGGAGGGAGAGTTAGGAGGGAGGGAGGAAGGGAGAGTTAGGAGGGAGGGAGGGAGGGAGGGAGAGTTAGGAGGGAGGGAGGAAGGGAGAGTTAGGAGGGAGGGAGGGAGGGAGGGAGGGAGAGTTAGGAGGGAGGGAGGAAGGGAGAGTTAGGAGGGAGGGAGGGAGGGAGGGGAGGGAGAGTTAGGACGGAGGGAGGAAGGGAGAGTTAGGAGGGAGGGAGAGTTAGGAGGGAGGGAGGAAGGGAGAGAGGGAGAGTTAGGAGGGAGGGAGGAAGGGAGAGTTAGGAGGGAGGGAGGGAGGGAGAGTTAGGAGGGAGGGAGGGAGGGAGAGTTAGTAGGGAGGGAGGGAGGGAGGGAGGGAGGGAGGGAGAGATATTAGGGAGGGAGAGTTAGGAGGGAGGGAGGGAGGGAGGGAGGGAGGGATATTAGGGATGGAGAGTTAGTAGGAGGAGGGAGGGAGGGAGAGATATTAGGGAGGGAGAGTTAGGAGGCAGGGAGGGAGGAAGGGAGAGTTAGGAGGGAGAGAGGGAGAGTTAGGAGGGAGTTAGGAGGGAGGGAGGAAGGGAGAGTTAGGAGGGAGGGAGGGAGGGAGGGAGGGAGGGAGTGTTAGGAGGGAGGGAGGGAGGGAGAGTTAGTAGGGAGGGAGGGAGGGAGGGAGAGATATTAGGGAGGGAGAGTTAGGAGGGAGGGAGGGAGGGAGGAAGGGAGAGTTAGGAGGGAGGAAGGGAGAGTTAGGAGGGAGGGAGGGAGAGTTAGGAGGGAGGGAGGGAGAGTTAGGAGGGAGGGAGGGAGAGTTAGGAAGGAGGAAGGGAGAGTTAGGAGGGAGGGAGTTAGGAGGGAGAGTTAGGAGGCAGGGAGGGAGGGAGGTAAAGTCGGGAGGGTCGAGAGGGAGGGAGGGAGGGAGGAAGAGTTGGGAGGGTTGGGAGGGAGGGAGAGTTAGGAGGGAGGGAGGGAGGGAGGGGGAGGGAGGGAGGGAGGGAGAGTTAGGAGGGAGGGAGGGAGTGAGAGTTAGGAGGGAGGGAGGGAGGGAGGGAGGGAGAGTTAGGAGGGAGGGAGGGAGGGAGGGAGAGTTAGGAGGGAGGGAGGGAGGAAGGGAGAGTTGGGAGGGAGGGAGGAAGGGAGAGTTAGGAGGGAGGGAGGGAGGGAGGGAGAGTTAGGAGGGAGGGGAGGGAGGGAGGGAGAGTTAGGAGGGAGGGAGGAAGGGAGGGAGAGTTAGGAGGGAGGGAGGGAGAGTTAGGAGGGAGGGAGGGAGGAAGGGAGAGTTAGGAGGGAGGGAGGGGAGTGTTAGGAGGGAGGGAGGAAGGGAGAGTTAGGAGGGAGGGAGGGAGAGTTAGTAGGGAGGGAGGGAGGGAGAGTTAGGAGGGAGGGAGGGAGGGAGAGATATTAGGGAGGGAGAGTTAGGAGGGAGGGAGGGAGGGAGGGAGAGATATTAGGGAGGGAGAGTTAGGAGGGAGGGAGGGAGAGTTAGGAGGGAGGGAGGGAGGGAGAGTTAGGAGGGAGGAAGGGAGAGTTAGGAGGGAGAGTTAGGAGGCAGGGAGGGAGAGTTAGGAAGGAGGGAGGGAGAGTTAGGAGGGAGGGAGGGAGGGAGAGTTGGGCGGGAGGGAGGGAGGAAGGGAGAGATATTAGGGAGGGAGAGAGAGAGGGAGGGAGGGAGAGTTAGTAGGGAGGGAGGGAGAGTTGGGAGGGAGGGAGAGTTAGGAGGGAGGGAGGGAGAGTATGTATTATGAAAAAAGAAAACAGACGTACGATAGAGCAGTAGTCGATGTCCTCTCTCAGTAGATGGCTGTCGTTCAGGGTGCGCTTGGCTTTCCCCGTCACAGCGTCTACGGGTCCCTTATCCACCTGGTACTTGATGGCTCTGTACAGCATATACAGGGGCTCCCCAGCCACCTCCTAGAGGGGTACACAGTATGACAGGTACAGCATATACAGGGGCTCCCCAGCCACCTCCTAGAGGGGTACACAGTATGACAGGTACAGCATATAAAGGGGCTCCCCAGCCACCTCCTAGAGGGGTACACAGTATGACAGGTACAGCATATAAAGGGGGTCCCCAGCCACCTCCTAGAGGGGTACACAGTATGACAGGTACAGCATATACAGGGGCTCCCCAGCCACCTCCTAGAGGGGTACACAGTATGACAGGTACAGCATATAAAGGGGCTCCCCAGCCACCTCCTAGAGGGGTACACAGTATGACAGGTACAGCATATACAGGGGGTCCCCAGATACCTCCTAGAGGGGTACACAGTATGACAGTCAGGGGCTCCCCAGACACCTCCTAGAGGGGTACACAGTATAACAGTCAGGGGCTCCCCAGATACCTCCTATAGGGGTACACAGTATGACAGTCAGGGGCTCCCCAGCCACCTCCTAGAGGGGTACACAGTATGACAGTCAGGGGCTCCCCAGATACCTCCTATAGGGGTACACAGTATGACAGTCAGGGGGTCCCCAGATACCTCCTAGAGGGGTACACAGTATGACAGTCAGGGGCTCCCCAGATACCTCCTAGAGGGGTACACAGTATGACAGTCAGGGGCTCCCCAGCCACCTCCTAGAGGGGTACACAGTATAACAGTCAGGGGCTCCCCAGACACCTCCTAGAGGGGTACACAGTATGACAGTCAGGGGCTCCCCAGACACCTCCTAGAGGGGTACACAGTATGACAGTCAGGGGCTCCCCAGACACCTCCTAGAGGGGGTACACAGTATGACAGTCAGGGGCTCCCCAGACACCTCCTAGAGGGGTACACAGTATGACAGTCAGGGGCTCCCCAGATACCTCCTAGAGGGGTACACAGTATGACAGTCAGGGGCTCCCCAGACACCTCCTAGAGGGGTACACAGTATGACAGTCAGGGGCTCCCCAGATACCTCCTAGAGGGGTACACAGTATGACAGTCAGGGGCTCCCCAGACACCTCCTAGAGGGGTACACAGTATGACAGTCAGGGGGTCCCCAGCCACCTCCTAGAGGGGTACACAGTATGACAGTCAGGGGCTCCCCAGCCACCTCCTAGAGGGGTACACAGTATGACAGTCAGGGGCTCCCCAGACACCTCCTAGAGGGGTACACAGTATGACAGTCAGGGGCTCCCCAGACACCTCCTAGAGGGGTACACAGTATGACAGTCAGGGGCTCCCCAGACACCTCCTAGAGGGGTACACAGTATGACAGTCAGGGGCTCCCCAGATACCTCCTAGAGGGGTACACAGTATGACAGTCAGGGGCTCCCCAGCCACCTCCTAGAGGGGTACACAGTATGACAGTCAGGGGCTCCCCAGATACCTCCTAGAGGGGTACACAGTATGACAGTCAGGGGCTCCCCAGACACCTCCTAGAGGGGTACACAGTATGACAGTCAGGGGCTCCCCAGACACCTCCTAGAGGGGTACACAGTATGACAGTCAGGGGCTCCCCAGATACCTCCTAGAGGGGTACACAGTATGACAGTCAGGGGCTCCCCAGATACCTCCTAGAGGGGTACACAGTATGACAGTCAGGGGCTCCCCAGACACCTCCTAGAGGGGTACACAGTATGACAGTCAGGGGCTCCCCAGACAACTCCTAGAGGGGTACACAGTATGACAGTCAGGGGCTCCCCAGATACCTCCTAGAGGGGTACACAGTATGACAGTCAGGGGCTCCCCAGACACCTCCTAGAGGGGTACACAGTATGACAGTCAGGGGCTCCCCAGACACCTCCTAGAGGGGTACACAGTATGACAGTCAGGGGCTCCCCAGATACCTCCTAGAGGGGTACACAGTATGACAGTCAGGGGCTCCCCAGATACCTCCTAGAGGGGTACACAGTATGACAGTCAGGGGCTCCCCAGACACCTCCTAGAGGGGTACACAGTATGACAGTCAGGGGCTCCCCAGCCACCTCCTAGAGGGGTACACAGTATGACAGTCAGGGGCTCCCCAGCCACCTCCTAGAGGGGTACACAGTATGACAGTCAGGGGCTCCCCAGATACCTCCTAGAGGGGTACACAGTATGACAGTCAGGGGCTCCCCAGACACCTCCTAGAGGGGTACACAGTATGACAGTCAGGGGCTCCCCAGACACCTCCTAGAGGGGTACACAGTATGACAGTCAGGGGCTCCCCAGATACCTCCTAGAGGGGTACACAGTATGACAGTCAGGGGCTCCCCAGATACCTCCTAGAGGGGTACACAGTATGACAGTCAGGGGCTCCCCAGACACCTCCTAGACACACACACACACACACACACACACACACACACACACACAGTACATTCACTACCTTGAGGAAGGAGTAGAGACAGATGGACATCCAGTTGGTCAGCATCTTTTCCACCACCGTCTCCGTCCTGATGTATATAGAGAGAGAAGTTAGGGACACTGTAAAACACAGAGAAAATGTCTGCTACTTTTCTCACTGAGCTGAAGCCTAGGAATCTAGTCTTCAGACCTCAAGCAAACGTATTAATCACCGAACCACCTCCTCTGTTACACAAAACGGGTTCGTCAAGCCTGTGTTAGCCCACCGAGCTAAAGAGCCCTATATGGGCCCTGATCAAAGGAAGAGCCCTATATGGGCCCTGATCAAAGGAAGAGCACTATATGGGCCCTGATCAAAGGTAGAGCACTATATGGGCCCTGGTCAAAGGAAGAGCACTATATGGGCCCTGATCAATGGTAGAGCACTATATGGGCCCTGGTCAAAGGAAGAGCACTATATGGGCCCTGATCAATGGTAGAGCACTATATGGGCCCTGGTCAAAGGAAGAGCACTATATGGGCCCTGATCAATGGTAGAGCACTATATGGGCCCTGGTCAAAGGAAGAGCACTATATGGTGACATCAGAGATAACCTGGACCCACCTGCGCAGCATGAGTTTGGGGTTCTTGGTGACGTATTGCTGCACCAGGTCTCCCAGTAAGGTCTTCATGACATCAGTGAAGTACTCCAGCTTGTCGTGCAGAGCCATGGTCAGGAGAGACGCCACGTAGCCACGGTCCCGCTGGGAGAAGTTCTGCTGGATCTCCAGAGTGTGGATGAACTGGAGTGGGAGTAGGGAGGAGGAGAGTAGAGATTAGGGTTAGAGAAATCTTTGTTTGTTGGTCACAGAAATGTTCTTTGCATACAAAACAGTAGGGCGTCGCTAGAGACACTCCTTCAAACTGCAGCGATTGCAAGTTTTTTTTGGCTAATGTGAAAAATCTATTTAGACAGCAGTAGCCCGAGTATCCCAATCAGCCTGGTATGATGCTCACCCTGATAAGGAACAGTCTGTTGTTGAGGAGGTTGTTGAGTTGTGCCAGCCCTTGTTCTACTGTCTGCCTGCGGGACTCTGGCAGGTCCAGGTTCCGACTCAGTGGCGCCCCCCTCTGGCCAGGGAAGAACACGCGCTCTGCATACGTCTTATAGTCCAGGAGGGGAATACCTGGTCCACCCACATCACTACTCAGATCCATCATCTCTGTCATCAGATCTGGAGAGGAGGAGAGGAGAGGAGGAGTGGAGAGGAGTGGAGAGGAGAGGAGAGGAGAGGAGAGGAGAGGAGAGGAGAGGAGAGGAGAGGAGAGGAGAGGAGAGGAGAGGAGAGGAGAGGAGAGGAGAGGAGAGGAGAGGAGAGGAGAGGAGAGAATAAATTAATGCGGTCTTTAAAGAGGCTCAGGAGCTTAAAAAATGTTTTATGCAACAAGTTATTCCTGCATCCCAAATGGCGCCCTCTCTCTTATAAAGCAATACTTGGGCCCTGGTCAAAAGGTAGTGCACTCTCTTTGGAACAGAAAAATAGGGTGCCATTTCAGATGCAGACTCTATTTAACTACACAGGTTGATAGGTGCAGTACTTTACCTGTGAACTCCTTCCTGCACTGGTCTCCCACATTGATCTCCAGAGTCTCCAGCTGAACTAGAACCTTCTTGTAGTCTCTCAGAGCCTGCTTGCTCTTCCTCCTGTTCACACGGAGACAAACAGTTATTTAATGTCAGTGATAACATCTCCCATTTGAACCCCAACTGCACCACCACACTCTTACCAACTGAGCTGACGTGTGTATGTGCGTGTGACTGACCTGTACGTGTGTGTGTGTGTGTGTGTGTGTGTGTGTGTGTGTGTGTGTGTGTGTGTGACTGACCTGTACGTGTTTGTGTCTGTGTGTGTGTGTGTGTGTGTGTGTGTGACTGACCTGTACGTGTTTGTGTCTGTGTGTGTCTGTCCTGTACGTGTGTGTGTGTGTGTGTGTGTGTGTCTGTGTGTGTCTGTCCTGTACGTGTGTGTGTGTGTGTGTGTGTGTGTGACTGACCTGTACGTGTTTGTGTCTGTGTGTGTGTGTGTGTGTGTGTGTGTGTGTGTGTGTGTGTGTGTGTGTGTGTCTGTGAGTGTGTGTGAGTGTGACTGACCTGTACGTGTTTGTGTGTGTGTGTGTGTGTGTGTGTGTGTGTGTGTGTGTGTGTGTGTGTCTGTGTGTGTCTGTGTGTGTGTGTCTGTGTGACTGACCTGTACATGAGGATGATGACCAGGACCACCAGGACCACCACAGCAGCCCCTGCTGCCAGACCCACCTGGGCAGCCAGAGGGACAGGTGAGAGGCCTTCTGTATCATACTGGACTGTACCCAGGACTACATTTAACTTCCCCATTACCACCTAGAGAGAGGGAGAGGGGAAGAGTGAGGGAGAGGGAGAGGGAGGGAGAGAGAGGGGAAGAGAGAGGGAGAGGGAGAGGGAGAGGGAGAGGGAGAGGGAGAGGGAGAGAGAGAGAGAGGAAGAGAGAGAGGGGAAGAGAGAGGGAGAGGGAGAGAGGGGAAGAGTGAGGGAGAGAGGGGAAGAGAGAGGGAGAGAGGGGAAGAGAGGGGAAGAGGGAGGGAGAGAGAGGGGAAGAGAGAGGGAGAGAGGGGAAGAGAGAGGGAGAGAGGGGAAGAGAGGGGAAGAGGGAGAGGGAGAGGGAGAGGGAGAGAGAGGGGAAGAGAGAGGGAGAGAGAGAGAGAGGGGAAGAGTGAGGGAGAGGGGAAGAGAGAGGGAGAGGGAGAGAGGGGAAGAGAGAGGGAGAGAGAGGGGAAGAGAGAGAGAGGGAGAGGGGAAGAGAGAGAGGGAGAGAGGGGAAGAGAGAGGGAGAGGGAGAGGGGAAGAGAGAGGGAGAGAGAGGGGAAGAGAGAGAGAGGGAGAGGGGAAGAGAGAGAGAGGGAGAGGGGAAGAGAGAGAGGGAGAGAGGGGAAGAGAGAGGGAGAGGGAGAGAGGGGAAGAGAGTTAATTCTCCACCAACTGTTGGATAAGGGGAACCATGGGTGTTAGGAGATCCTGACTGCCAATGTGTCCAGCCTGAGACATGTAGTTACCCCGTCCCTTTATTGTCACAGCTCGGAGTACTGTTATAAACGTGATCTGTAGCCATTTCCATGGCTTGGTGCGACCAATACAAATTCCGGGACTTGTTCATTGTTAGTTACAGGATTGTTTATTTATTTTAATGACCACCAATAGAAAACACCCCCCCAATGAATTGTTGTACCTTTTAAAGGGAGGTGGTATTGCAGAGTTTTTAAATTGCGTTCATTTGATTGGTCATTTTCAACCGTCACGCCGTCCCTTTTGGTTTTGTTCGTTTGATTGGATGATTAACCTTTCAATCACTACGCCATCCCTTATATTCAAATGCATTTGATTGGCTGATGAGTTTGTGCCAGTGTTTCATGAAAACAAAATGGTAGACCTCCACAAGTCTGGTTCATCCTTGGGAGCAATTTCCAAACGCCTGAAGGTACCACGTTCATCTGTACAAACAATAGTACGCAAGTATAAACACCATGGGACCACGCATAGAACTGTTTGGCCATAATGACCATCGTTATGTTTGGAGGAAAAAGGGGGTTGGCTTGCAAGCCGAAGAACACCATCCCAACCGTGAAGCATGGGGGTGGCAGCATCATGCTGTGGGGGAGCTTTGCTGCAGGAGGGACTGGTGCACTTCACAAAATAGATGGCATCATGAGGAAGGAAAATTATGTGGATATATTGAAGCAACATCTCAAGACATCAGTCAGGTAGTTAATACCCAGACTATTTGCACTGCCCCCCCCACCCCCAGCCCCCCCACCCCCCCGCCCCCCCCCCCCCCACCCCATCTTTTTACGCTGCTGCTACTCTGTAAATTATTCATGCATAGTCACTTTAACTCTACCCACATGTACATATTACTTCAACTACCTCAACTAGCCGGTGCCCCCGCACATTGACTCTGCACCGGTACCCCCCTGTATATATAGCCTCCCTACTGTTATTTTATTTTACTTCTGCTCTTTTTTTCTCAACAATTTTTTGTTGTTGTTTTATTTTACTTTTTTATTTAAAATAAATGCATTGTTGGTTAAGGGCTGTAAGTAAGCATTTCACTGTAATGTCTGCACCTGTTGTATTCGGCGCATGTGGCCAATAACATTGTATTTTATTTTATTTGAGACATGCTTCCATTCAGCCACAAGAGCATTAGTGAGGTCTATGGAGGCTGCATGACTGTGTGCTCGATTTTATACACCTGTCAGCAACGGCTGAACTAGCCAAACACACTAATTTGAAGGGGTGTCCACATACCTTTGACCATGTAGTGTATTTATTTGGGAATGTATTTCGTAGAACAGACATGCTTCTGTATTAAACTATGTCATCTCCAAGCCATCTTTCATGCTATTTATGACCTGAATGCAGACCTTTATGAATACAGTAATGCTTCCCCTTCTCCTATTTTCAAAGTTCTATTATTGATTTGTGATCCATGATCCATGTCCATTATAGTTAGTTCTACTGTAGTTCTGTTCACTCAGGTGCTCTGGTTTGGGGGATTCTTGTCATGAACTGTTCATGTAAACTTAGAAAAAAGTATAAAACCTTAACTAATTGTTCAACAAAAAAGAGGAGGTAGCACTAACCTCTACGGCTGTGTATAGGGACAGTAGACTAACCCTAAGGCTGTGTATAGGGACAGACTAACCCTAAGGCTGTGTATAGGGACAGACTAACCCTAAGGCTGTGTATAGGGACAGTAGACTAACCCCTAAGGCTGTGTATAGGGACAGTAGACTAACCCTAAGGCTGTGTATAGGGACAGTAGACTAACCCTAAGGCTGTGTATAGGGACAGTAGACTAACCCTAAGGCTGTGTATAGGGACAGTAGACTAACCCTAAGGCTGTGTATAGGGACAGTAGACTAACCCTAAGGCTGTGTATAGGGACAGACTAACCCTAAGGCTGTGTATAGGGACAGACTAACCCCTAAGGCTGTGTATAGGGACAGTAGACTAACCCTAAGGCTGTGTATAGGGACAGTAGACTAACCCTAAGGCTGTGTATAGGGACAGACTAACCCTAAGGCTGTGTATAGGGACAGACTAACCCTAAGGCTGTGTATAGGGACAGACTAACCCTAAGGCTGTGTATAGGGACAGACTAACCCTAAGGCTGTGTATAGGGACAGTAGACTAACCCTAAGGCTGTGTATAGGGACAGTAGACTAACCCTAAGGCTGTGTATAGGGACAGACTAACCCTAAGGCTGTGTATAGGGACAGTAGACTAACCCTAAGGCTGTGTATAGGGACAGACTAACCCTAAGGCTGTGTATAGTTACAGACTAACCCTAAGGCTGTGTATAGGGACAGTAGACTAACCCTAAGGCTGTGTATAGGGACAGACTAACCCTAAGGCTGTGTATAGGGACAGACTAACCCTAAGGCTGTGTATAGGGACAGACTAACCCTAAGGCTGTGTATAGGGACAGTAGACTAACCCTAAGGCTGTGTATAGGGACAGTAGACTAACCCTAAGGCTGTGTATAGGGACAGACTAACCCTAAGGCTGTGTATAGGGACAGTAGACTAACCCTAAGGCTGTGTATAGGGACAGACTAACCCTAAGGCTGTGTATAGGGACAGTAGACTAACCCTAAGGCTGTGTATAGGGACAGTAGACTAACCCTAAGGCTGTGTATAGGGACAGTAGACTAACCCTAAGGCTGTGTATAGGGACAGTAGACTAACCCTAAGGCTGTGTATAGGGACAGTAGACTAACCCTAAGGCTGTGTATAGGGACAGACTAACCCTAAGGCTGTGTATAGGGACAGACTAACCCTAAGGCTGTGTATAGGGACAGTAGACTAACCCTAAGGCTGTGTATAGGGACAGTAGACTAACCCTAAGGCTGTGTATAGGGACAGTAGACTAACCCTAAGGCTGTGTATAGGGACAGTAGACTAACCCTAAGGCTGTGTATAGGGACAGTAGACTAACCCTAAGGCTGTGTATAGGGACAGTAGACTAACCCTAAGGCTGTGTATAGGGACAGTAGACTAACCCTAAGGCTGTGTATAGGGACAGACTAACCCTAAGGCTGTGTATAGGGACAGTAGACTAACCCTAAGGCTGTGTATAGGGACAGTAGACTAACCCCTAAGGCTGTGTATAGGGACAGTAGACTAACCCTAAGGCTGTGTATAGGGACAGACTAACCCTAAGGCTGTGTATAGGGACAGTAGACTAACCCTAAGGCTGTGTATAGGGACAGTAGACTAACCCTAAGGCTGTGTATAGGGACAGACTAACCCTAAGGCTGTGTATAGGGACAGACTAACCCTAAGGCTGTGTATAGGGACAGTAGACTAACCCTAAGGCTGTGTATAGGGACAGTAGACTAACCCTAAGGCTGTGTATAGGGACAGTAGACTAACCCTAAGGCTGTGTATAGGGACAGTAGACTAACCCTAAGGCTGTGTATAGGGACAGTAGACTAACCCTAAGGCTGTCTATAGGGATAGACTAACCCTAAGGCTGTGTATAGGGACAGACTAACCCTAAGGCTGTGTATAGGGACAGTAGACTAACCCTAAGGCTGTGTATAGGGACAGTAGACTAACCCTAAGGCTGTGTATAAGGACAGTAGACTAACCCTAAGGCTGTGTATAGGGACAGACTAACCCTAAGGCTGTGTATAGGGACAGTAGACTAACCCCTAAGGCTGTGTATAGGGACAGACTAACCCTAAGGCTGTGTATAGGGACAGTAGACTAACCCCTAAGGCTGTGTATAGGGACAGTAGACTAACCCTAAGGCTGTGTATAGGGACAGTAGACTAACCCTAAGGCTGTGTATAGGGACAGTAGACTAACCCTAAGGCTGTGTATAGGGACAGACTAACCCTAAGGCTGTGTATAGGGACAGTAGACTAACCCTAAGGCTGTGTATAGGGACAGTAGACTAACCCCTAAGGCTGTGTATAGGGACAGTAGACTAACCCTAAGGCTGTGTATAGGGACAGTAGACTAACCCTAAGGCTGTGTATAGGGACAGACTAACCCTAAGGCTGGGCAGTTCGTTGTTCCCCAGACTGGCTGGCTGTTTCTCAGGAGGTTCACAGTACAGGTGAGTACTGTCCAGAGTTTTGACCTCACACTCCTGGTCACCCAACCTGGCCACCACCTCCCCTCGGGTCATCGCACGCGTCAGGTCCTTACCCTGGGGGAGAGAGACATCCAAGGGTTAGTCAGGTCCTTACCCTGGGGGAGAGAGACATCCAAGGGTTAGTCAGGTCCTTACCCTGGGGGAGAGATAGAGAGATCCATGGGTTAGTCAGGTCCTTACCCTGGGGGAGAGATAGAGAGATCCATGGGTTAGTCAGGTCCTTACCCTGGGGGAGAGAGAGAGATCCATGGGTTAGTCAGGTCCTTACCCTGGGGGAGAGAGAGAGATCCATGGGTTAGTCAGGTCCTTACCCTGGGGGACAGATAGAGAGATCCATGGGTTAGTCAGGTCCTTCCAAATCAAATCAGATAAAGTGGTAATACGATGCATTTCATTGTGTGCTGCGGACAAGTCGCTTCATAAGATAGCACTTCATCGACCCCACAGGGGATATTTGACCAATAAAGACAACAATAAACATAAATGAATACATTTTAAAAATATATCTCACCTCCACAGCGATGACCCCTCCAGGTTTGAAGTGGTAGGGTGTGTCCGGGTCGTCTCTGTTCAGAGCGTACAGCTCTGGGTTGGGGTAGTAAGAAAACGCCTTCCCCGTGACGCTCTCAAACGCCACCTTAACGTTGTCCAGCTCAAACCACACCCCCATGACCTTAGAGTCAGGGGTCACACGTGGGGTCAAACAGGTCATCTCAGTGGAAGAGACCACCATACAATGCTCCTGCTCCTGAGAAGAGACAGAGAGAGAGACAGAGAGAGAGACAGAGAGAGAGAGAGATGTTCGTTTTTAAAGAGATGGGTCTGAATCAGTAATCAAATTACTTGGAGTCCAGAAGCTTTCCCATGCATTTGATTTGATTGATTTGACCATTTAAAAAACACAATTCAACTACGTGGATACACTGCATTTAAAATCATCCAGTATAACACAACAAAAGTTGAACAACTTATGTCCATTGAGGTCCTCTTGTTTTGGCTGGCAGAAAGGTAAAGGCTTACTGATAGAGATCCACCAAATACATGAAAATACAATGGCTGCGTTTACACAGGCAGCCCAATTCAGATGTTTTGTCCAATTATTGGCAAAAGAGCTGATCTGATTGGTCAAAAGACCAAATCAGTGAAAAAAATATCAGAATTGGGCTGCCTGTGTAAACGCAGCCATATTGAAATGTCTAGTATCAATCTGGGCTTTACCTTTGACATGGTGCTGTTGAAGGCCATTTGGTCGTTTTGGGTCCACAGTCTGGCATATCTCCTCTTCACCAACATGTTCTCTTTAGGCTCCACCCACACAGTTATCATTGGCTGCTGCACCACGTACAGGCTACGCCCACTCACCTTTATACCACGTCCACCCCTGGAAAAACATTAATTTCATAAGATATTTCACACTATCTGGTTTAGATTGAATGATTATTCACAGTCCTATAGGTTATGTGGTTTAGATTGACCTACAAGTTATCTGGTTTAGATTGACTAACAGGTTATGTGGTTTAGATTGACTAACAGGTTATCTGGTTTAGATTGACTAACAGGTTATGTGGTTTAGATTGACCTACAGGTTATCTGGTTTAGATTGACTAACAGACCTACAGTGCATTCATAAAGTATTCGGACTTCTTGACTTTTTCCACATTTTGTTAAGTTACAGCCTTATTCTAAAGTGGATTAAATTGTGTTTTTCACTCATCAATCTACACACAATACCCCATAATGACAAAGCGAAAACAGGTTTTTACAATTTTTTGAAAATGTACTAGAAATAAAAAATGTTTTTATAAAAAAACTGAAATATCACACTTACATAAGTATTCAGACCCTTTACTCAGTACTTTGTTGAAGCACCTTTGACAGCGATTACAGCATCGAGTCTTCTTGGGTATGACGCTACAAGCTTGGCACACCTGTATTTGGGGAGTTTCTCCCATTCTTCTCTGCAGATCCTCTCAAGCTCTGTCAGGTTGGATGGGGAGCGTCGCTGCACAGCTATTTTCAGGTCTCTCCAGAGATGTTCGATCGGGTTCAAGTCCGGGCTCTGGCTGGGCCACTCAAGGACATTCACAGACTTGTCCCGAAGCCACTCATGCGTTGTCTTGCTGTGTGCTTAGGGTTGTTGTCCTGTTGGAAGGTGAACCTTCGCCCCAGTCTGAGGTCCTGAGCGCTCTGGAGCAGGCTTTCATCAAGGATCTCTCTGTACTTTGCTCCGTTCATCTTTCCCTCAATCCTGACTAGTCTCCCAGTCCATGCCATGCTGAAAAACATCCCCACAGCATGATGCTGCCACCACCATGCTTCACCGTAGGGATGGTGCCAGGTTTCCTCCAGACATGACGCTTGTCATTCAGGCCAAAGAGTTCAATCTTGGTTTCATCAGACCAGAGAATCTTGTTTCTCATGGTCTGAGAGTCCTTTAGGTGCCTTTTGGCAAACTCCAAGCGGGCTGTCATGTGCCTTTTACTGAGGAGTGGCTTCCGTCTGGCCACTCTACCATAAAGGCCTAATTGGTGGAGTGCTGCAGAGATGGTTGTCCTTCTGGAAGGTTCTCCCATTTCCACAGAGGAACCCTGGAGCTCTGTCAGAGTGACCATCAGGTTCTTGGTCACCTCCCTGACCAAGGCCCTTCTCCCCCGATTGCTCAGTTTGGCCGGGCGGCCAGCTCTAGGAAGAGTCTTGGTGGTTCCAAACTTCTTCCATTTAAGAATGATGGAGGTCAATGTGTTCTTGGGGACCTTCAATGCTGCAGAAATGTTTTGGTACCCTTCCCCAGATCTGTGCCTCGACACAATCCTGTCTCGGAGCTCTACGGACAATTCCTTCGACCTAATGGCTTGGTTTTTGCTCTGACATGCACTGTCAACATTTACATTTAGTCATTTAGCAGACGCTCTTATCCAGAGAGACTTACAGTTAGTGAGGGCATACATTTTTCATACTGGCCCCCTGTGGGAATCGAACCCACAACCCTGGCGTTGCAAGCGCCATGCTCTACCAACTGAGCTACAGGGGACTACAACTGAATGACCTTATATAGACAGGTGTGTGCCTTTCCAAATCATGTCCAATCAATTGGATTTACGACAGGTGGACTCCAATCAAGTTGTAGAAGCATCTCAATCAATTTTGAGTCTCATAGCAAAGGGTCTGAATACTTATGTAAATAAGGTATTTCAGTTTTTTATTTTTAATACATTTGCAAAAAAAACTGTTTTCGCTTTGTCATTATGGGGTATTGTGTGTAGATTGATGAGGGAAAAATGTATTTAATCATATTTTACATTTACATTTTAGTCATTTAGCAGACGCTCTTATCCAGAGCGACTTACATATATATTTTTTTATACTGGCCCCCCGTGGGAATCGAACCCACAACCCTGGCGTTGCAAACGCCATGCTCTATCAACTGAGCTACATCCCTGCCGGCCATTCCCTCCCCTACCCTAGACGACGCTGGGCCAATTGTGCGCCGCCCATTTGTCTCCCGGTCGCGGCCGGCTGCGACAGAGCCTGGATTCGAACCAGGATCTCTAGTGGCACAGTTAGCACTGCGATGCACTGCCTTAGACCACTGCGCCAATCAATTGTAGAATAAGGCTGTAACGTAACAAAATGTGGAAAAAGTTAAGGGGTTTGAATACTTTCCGAAGGCACTGTATAAGTTAGCAAACTTTGTATCTGCAGCACTATTTGCTATTCAAGTGTTCTAAATGGCACCCTATATACTGCCCTATTCCATATGTAGTGCCCTATTCCCTTTGTAGTGCCCTGTTTCCTACATAGTGCCCTATTCCCTATGTACTGCCCTATTCCCTATATACTGCCCTATTCCCTATATACTGCCCTATTCCCTATATACTGCCCTATTCCCTATGTAGTGCCCTATTCCCTACATAGCACCCTATTCCCTATGTAGTGCCCTATTCCCTATATACTGCCCTAATCCCTATATACTGCCCTATTCCCTATATACTGCCCTAATCCCTATATACTGCCCTATTCCCTATATACTGCCATATTCCCTATGTAGTGCCCTATTCCCTATATACTGCCCTATTCCCTATATACTGCCCTAATCCCTATATACTGCCCTAATCCCTATATACTGCCCTATTCCATATATACTGCCCTATTCCCTATATACTGCACTATTCCCTATATACTGCCCTATTCCCTATGTAGTGCCCTATTCCCTACATAGCGCCCTATTCCCTACATAGCGCCCTATTCCCTATGTAGTGCCCTATTCCCTATATACTGCCCTAATCCCTATATACTGCCCTATTCCCTATATACTGCCCTATTCCCTATATACTGCCCTATTCCCTATATACTGCCCTATTCCCTATGTAGTGCCCTATTCCCTATATACTGCCCTATTCCCTACATAGCGCCCTATTCCCTACATACTGCCCTATTCCCTATGTAGTGCCCTATTCCCTATATACTGCCCTAATCCCTATATACTGCCCTATTCCCTATATACTGCCCTAATCCCTATATACTGCCCTATTCCCTATATACTGCCCTAATCCCTATATACTGCCCTATTCCCTATATACTGCCCTATTCCCTATATACTGCCCTATTCCATATGTAGTGCCCTATTCCCTATATACTGCCCTATTCCCTACATAGCGCCCTATTCCCTACATACTGTGGTCCTCTGTAGCTCGGCTGATAGAGCACGGCGCTTGTAACGCCAAGGTAGTGGGTTCGATCCCCGGGACCACCCATACACAAAAAATGTTTATGCACGCATGACTGTAAGTCACTTTGGATAAAAGCGTCTGCTAAATGGCATATTTCTATTATTATTATTATTATAATACTGCCCTATTCCCTAAATACTGCCCTATTCCCTATATACTGCCCTATTCCCTATGTAGTGCCCTATTCCCTATGTAGTGTCCTATTCCCTTTGTAGTGCCCTATTCCCTACATACTGCCCTATTCCCTATATACTGCCCTATTCCCTATGTACTGCCCTATTCCCTAGGAGGTGCCCTATTCCCTACATACTGCCCTATTCCCTATGAGGTGCCCTATTCCCTATATACTGCCCTATTCCCTATTCCCTATATACTGCCCTATTCCCTACATAGTGCCCTATTCCCTACATAGTGCCCTATTCCCTATATACTGCCCTATTCCCTATATACTGCCCTATTCCCTATATACTGCCCTATTCCCTATGTAGTGCCCTATTCCCTAAGTAGTGCCCTATTCCCTATATACTGCCCTATTCCCTACATACTGCCCTATTCCGTATATATTACCCTATTCCCTATGTAGTGCCCTATTCCCTATGTAGTGCCCTATTCCCTATGTAGTGCCCTATTCCCTATGTAGTGCCCTATTCCCTTTGTAGTGCCCTATTCCCTATATACTGCCCTATTCCCTATATACTGCCCTATTCCCTATGTAGTGCCCTATTCCCTATGTAATGCCCTATTCCCTATATACTGCCCTATTCCCTACATACTGCCCTATTCCCTATATAATACCCTATTCCCTATGTAGTGCCCTATTCCCTGTGTAGTGCCCTATTCCCTATGTAGTGCCCTATTCCCTATGTAGTGCCCTATTCCCTATATACTGCCCTATTCCCTTTATACTGCCCTATTCCCTACATACTGCCCTATTCCCTATATACTGCCCTATTCCCTATGTAGTGCCCTATTCCCTATGTAGTGCCCTATTCCCTACATACTGCCCTAATCCCTATATAATACCCTATTCCCTATGTAGTGCCCTATTCCCTATGTAGTGCCCTATTCCCTATGTAGTGCCCTATTCCCTATGTAGTGCCCTATTCCCTATATACTGCCCTATTCCCTACATACTGCCCTATTCCCTATGTAGTGCCCTATTCCCTATATACTGCCCTATTCCCTATATACTGCCCTATTCCATACATAGTGCCCTATTCCATACATAGTGCCATATTCCCTATATACTGCCCTATTCCCTACATACCGCCCTATTCCCTATGTACTGCCCTATTCCCTATGTAGTGCCCTATTCCCTATATACTGCCCTATTCCCTATTCCCTATATACTGCCCTATTCCCTATGTAGTGCCCTATTCCCTACATAGCGCCCTATTCCCTATTCCTTATATACTGCCCTATTCCCTATGTAGTGCCCTATTCCCTACATAGCGCCCTATTCCCTACATACTGCCCCATTCCCTATATACTGCCCTATTCCCTATATACTGCCCTATTCCCTATGTAGTGCCCTATTCCCTATGTAGTGCCCTATTCCCTATATACTGCCCTATTCCCTACATACTGCCCTATTCCCTATGTAGTGCCCTATTCCCTATATACTGCCCTATTCCCTACATACTGCCCTATTCCCTATGTAGTGCCCTATTCCCTACATACTGCCCTATTCCCTATGTACTGCCCTATTCCCTATGTAGTGCCCGATTCCCTATATACTGCCGTATTCCCTATTCCCTATATACTTCCCTATTCCCTATGTAGTGCCCTATTCCCTACATAGCGCCCTATTCCCTACATACTGCCCAATTCCCTATATACTGCCCTATTCCCTATATACTGCCCTATTCCCTATGTAGTGCCCTATTCCCTATGTAGTGCCCTATTCCCTATATACTGCCCTATTCCCTACATACTGCCCTATTCCCTATATACTGCCCTATTCCCTACATACTGCCCTATTCCCTTTGTAGTGCCCTATTCCCTACATACTGCCCTATTCCCTTTGTAGTGCCCTATTCCCTATATACTGCCCTATTCCCTACATAGTGCCCTATTCCCTATATACTGCCCTATTCCCTATATACTGCCCTATTCCCTACATACTGCCCTATTCCCTATATACTGCCCTATTCCCTATATACTGCCCTATTCCCTACATACTGCCCTATTCCCTATGTAGTGCCCTATTCCCTACATACTGCCCTATTCCCTATGTACTGCCCTATTCCCTATGTAGTGCCCTATTCCCTATATACTGCCCTATTCCCTATGTAGTGCCCTATTCCCTACATAGCGCCCTATTCCCTACATACTGCCCTATTCCCTATATACTGCCCTATTCCCTATATACTGCCCTATTCCCTATGTAGTGCCCTATTCCCTATGTAGTGCCATATTCCCTGTGTAGTGCCCTATTCCCTATGTAGTGCCCTATTCCCTATGTAGTGCCCTATTCCCTATATACTGCCCTATTCCCTCCATACTGCCCTATTCCCTATATACTGCCCTATTCCCTATGTAGTGCCCTATTCCCTATGTAGTGCCCTATTCCCTACGTAGTGCCCTATTCCCTATGTAGTGCCCTATTCCCTATGTAGTGCCCTATTCCCTATGTAGTGCCCTATTCCCTATATACTGCCCTATTCCCTACATACTGCCCTATTCCCTATGTAGTGCCCTATTCCCTATATACTGCCCTATTCCCTATATACTGCCCTATTCCCTATATACTGCCCTATTCCATACATAGTGCCCTATTCCATACATAGTGCCATATTCCCTATATACTGCCCTATTCCCTACATACCGCCCTATTCCCTATGTACTGCCCTATTCCCTATGTAGTGCCCTATTCCCTATATACTGCCCTATTCCCTATTCCCTATATACTGCCCTATTCCCTATGTAGTGCCCTATTCCCTACATAGCGCCCTATTCCCTACATACTGCCCCATTCCCTATATACTGCCCTATTCCCTATATACTGCCCTATTCCCTATGTAGTGCCCTATTCCCTATGTAGTGCCCTATTCCCTATATACTGCCCTATTCCCTACATACTGCCCTATTCCCTATGTAGTGCCCTATTCCCTATATACTGCCCTATTCCCTACATACTGCCCTATTCCCTATGTAGTGCCCTATTCCCTACATACTGCCCTATTCCCTATGTACTGCCCTATTCCCTATGTAGTGCCCTATTCCCTATATACTGCCCTATTCCCTATTCCCTATATACTGCCCTATTCCCTATGTAGTGCCCTATTCCCTACATAGCGCCCTATTCCCTACATACTGCCCTATTCCCTATATACTGCCCTATTCCCTATATACTGCCCTATTCCCTATGTAGTGCCCTATTCCCTATGTAGTGCCCTATTCCCTATATAATGCCCTATTCCCTACATACTGCCCTATTCCCTATATACTGCCCTATTCCCTACATACTGCCCTATTCCCTTTGTAGTGCCCTATTCCCTACATACTGCCCTATTCCCTATGTAGTGCCCTATTCCCTATATACTGCCCTATTCCCTACATACTGCCCTATTCCCTATATACTGCCCTATTCCCTATGTAGTGCCCTATTCCCTATATACTGCCCTATTCCCTACATACTGCCCTATTCCCTTTGTAGTGCCCTATTCCCTATATACTGCCCTATTCCCTACATAGTGCCCTATTCCCTATATACTGCCCTATTCCCTATATACTGCCCTATTCCCTACATACTGCCCTATTCCCTATATACTGCCCTATTCCCTATATACTGCCCTATTCCCTATGTAGTGCCCTATTCCCTATGTAGTGCCCTATTCCCTATATACTGCCCTATTCCCTACATACTGCCCTATTCCCTATGTAGTGCCCTATTCCCTATATACTGCCCTATTCCCTACATACTGCCCTATTCCCTATGTAGTGCCCTATTCCCTACATACTGCCCTATTCCCTATGTAGCGCCCTATTCCCTACATACTGCCCTATTCCCTACATACTGCCCTATTCCCTATGTAGTGCCCTATTCCCTATGTAGTGCCCTATTCCCTATGTAGTGCCCTATTCCCTATATACTGCCCTATTCCCTATATACTGCCCTATTCCCTATATACTGCCCTATTCCCTACATACTGCCCTATTCCCTTTGTAGTGCCCTATTCCCTACATACTGCCCTATTCCCTTTGTAGTGCCCTATTCCCTACATACTGCCCTATTCCCTATATACTGCCCTATTCCCTACATAGTGCCCTATTCCCTATATACTGCCCTATTCCCTATATACTGCCCTATTCCCTATATACTGCCCTATTCCCTACATACTGCCCTATTCCCTATGCAGTGCCCTATTCCATATGTAGTGCCCTATGCCCTTTGTATTGCCCTATTCCCTATATACTGCCCTATTCCCTATGTAGTGCCCTATTCCCTACATACTGCCCTATTCCCTACATAGTGCCCTATTCCCTATATATTGCCCTATTCCCTATGTAGTGCCCTATTCCCTATATACTGCCCTATTCCCTATATACTGCCCTATTCCCTATGTAGTGCCATATGTAGTGCCCTATTCCCTATGTAGTGCCCTATTCCCTACATAGTGCCCTATATACTGCCCTATTCCCTATATACTGCCCTATTCCCTATATACTGCCCTATTCCCTACATACCGCCCTAGTCCCTTTATACTGCCCTATTCCCTATGTAGTGCCCTATTCCCTACGTACTGCCATATTCCCTATATACTGCCCTATTCCCTATGTAGTGCACTACTTTTGACCAGGGTGTATAGGGAATAGGGTTCCAGTGTTCCTCACTCGTAGAAGCTCTCAGCAGGAAAGGCCTTGGTGATGACGGGGTCCTCCATGTAGCGAAACACCTGCCCAGGTACGCTCCTCTCTGCCTTCCCAAACAACACCCGCACTGTCAGCTCTGCTGTCTGGTTACTGGGGCTGGTCCTGCATACCAGGTGAGTCTCATTCACCTCCTCAACACTGGAAGAGAAGAGGAGAGGAGAGGAGAGGAGAGGAGAGGAGAGGAGAGGAGAGGAGAGGAGAGGAGAGGAGAGGAGAGGAGAGGAGAGGAGAGGAGAGAGAGAGAGAGAGAGAGAGGGAGAGACAGAGTTATTATTATGGTGTCTGTCTGGTTACTAGGGCTGGTCCTACACACCAACTGGGTCCCTTTCACCTCCTCAACACTGTAGCAGAGTTATTGTGTGTGTGAGAGAGGGGGGGGGATGGGGGATGGGGGGGGGGGGACACACCGACACAGAGAGCGAGCGAGAGAGAGAGACAGCTAAAGAAGTAATAGTAGAGGTATTTACATGTAGCAGGGTTGTTGTCCTACGTATGCAGTCAGGTCCTTCCTCTGTCCCGTTAGCAGCCGAGTCCCCTGGATGGTCAGGGTGGTCCCTCCTGATAGAGGGCCCTTATCAGGGACTATACCAGTCAACTGGGGGTCCTATACACAGAGAGACATGGTTATACTGTAGTATCTAACCCAAACTATAACTCTAGACAGCCAGGGTGGTCCCTCCTCATACAGGACCCTTATCAGGGACTATACCAGTCAACTGGGGGTCCTATACACAGAGAGACATGGTTATACTGTAGTATCTAACCCAAACTATAACTCTAGACAGCCAGGGTGGTCCCTCCTCATACAGGACCCTTATCAGGGACTATACCAGTCAACTGGGGGTCCTATACACAGAGAGACATGGTTATACTGTAGTATCTAACCCAAACTATAACTCTAGACAGCCAGGGTGGTCCCTCCTCATACAGGACCCTTATCAGGGACTATACCAGTCAACTGGGGGTCCTATACACAGAGAGACATGGTTATACTGTAGTATCTAACCCAAACTATAACTCTAGACAGCCAGGGTGGTCCCTCCTCATACAGGACCCTTATCAGGGACTATACCAGTCAACTGGGGGTCCTATACACAGAGAGACATGGTTATACTGTAGTATCTAACCCAAACTATAACTCTAGACAGCCAGGGTGGTCCCTCCTCATACAGGACCCTTATCAGGGACTATACCAGTCAACTGGGGGGCAGAATCAGTGTTTAATAGTCACATGTGCAGGGTTGCAGGTGTGATTGCAGGGTACAGTGAAAATCTTAGTCTCAACAAAAATTATAACTTTAAAAAATAAATAATATATTTTATATTTGAGATTCTTCAAATAGCCACCCTTTGCCTTGATGACAGCTTTGCACACTCTTGGCATTCTCTCAACCAGAACAGCTCAAATAAGCAAAGAGACAGTCCATCATTACTTTAAGACATGAAGGTCAGTCAATACTGAACATTTCAAGAACTTTGAAAGTTTCTTCAATTGCACTCGCAAAAACCATCAAGCGCTATGATGAAATTGGCTCTCATGAGGACCGCCACAGGAATGGAAGACCCAGAGTTACCTCTGCTACAGAGGATAAGTTCATTAGAGTTACCAGCCTCAGAAATTGCAGCCCAAGTCAATGCTTCACAGAGTTCAAGTAACAGACACAATTCAACATCAACTGTTCAGAGGAGACTGTGTGAATCAGGCCTTCATGGTCGAATTGCTGCAAAGAAACCACTAATAAAGGACACCAGTTACAAGAAGAGACTTGCTTGGGCCAAGAAACACGAGCAATGGACATTAGACCGGTGGAAATCTGTCCTTTGGTCTGATGAGTCCAAATTTGAGATTTTTGGTTCCAACCGCCATGTCTTTGTGAGATGCAGAGTAGGTGAACGGATGATCTCTGCATGTGTGGTTCCCATCGTGAAGCATGGAGGAGGAGGTGTTATGGTGTGGGGGTGCTTTGCTGGTGACACTGTCTGTGATTTATTTAGAATTCAAGGCACACTTAATCAGCATGGCTACCACAGCATTCTGCAGCGATACACCATCCCATCTGGTTTGCGCTTAGTGGGACAATAATTTGTTTTTCAACAGGACAATGACCCAACACACCTCCAGGCTGTGTAAGGGCTATTTGACCAAGAAGGAGAGTGATGGAGTGCTGCATCAGATGACCTGGCCTCCACAATCACCCAACCTCAACCCAACAAAGCTGTCATCAAGGCAAAGGGTGGCTACTTTGAAGAATCTAAAATCTAAAATATATTTTGATTTGTTTAATACTTTTTTGGTTACTAAATGATTCCATATGTGTAATATTTCATAGTTTTGTTGTCTTCACTATTATTCTACATTGTAGAAAATAGTAAAAAATAAAGAAACATTCTTGAATGAGTAGGTGTTCTAAAACTTTTGACTGGTAGTGTACACACTACCTAAATTACCTTCGACAAACTTGTACCCCCGCACTGACTCGGTACCAGTACCCCCTGTATAAATACCCTTTTATTGTTATTTTATTGTGTTACTTTTTTTTTATTTTTACTTAAAATATTTACAAAATAAACTCTTATTTTTCTTAAAACTGCATTGTTGGTTAAGGGCATGTAAGTATAATTTCATGGAAAGGTCTACACATGTGACAAATACAATTAGATTTGATTTGAGTAGCCTGCTGAATGTTTTGCAGCCGCGGCCCAGCGATGGTACCGGGCCTGAAATAATTGGCCGCTTTTTGGAATCTTTCAGAGCTAGAATCAGTTCTTTAAAATCCATTTTTCAGCAGTTCCGAGCTAGCCCTCCTGATGTCGTTTGACCCCACATGGACTACGACAGTGCCAGCTCCCGGCAGCTGTCGTAAAACGTCAGGGAAGCAGTCTTGTAATGTCCTGTACTCGTGCTCCAGGATAACACAGGGTTTTTCAAGCCAGAGAAGTGAGTGAGAGAGTGAGTGAGTGAGTGAGTGAGTGAGGAGTGAGTGAGTGAGTGAGTGAGTGAGTGTGTGAGTGAGTGAGTGTGTGGGTGAATGAGTGTGTGAGTGTGTGAGTGAGTGTGTGAGTGAGTGAGTGAGTGAGTGAGTGAGTGAGTGAGTGAGTGAGTGAGTGAGTGAGTGAGTACCTGGTAGGTGAATGTCTGCAGTGACTGTCCTGGTTCTGAGTCTCCCACGGTAACGACGACTGGTCCCTCTGTCTCCTGTTTACTGGGCTGGAGCTCACACACTATCCTGGAACACACACACACACACACACACACACACACACACACAACCAGACAATTAGCGTACAGTACACACACTATCCTGAAACACACAGGAAAAACAAACACAAACACAGAGCTGACCTTAAGTTCACGTTTGAAGTGACTCAAATCCAATTTTTTGGGAATAACCTGTTATTTTTCCTGCAGTCTGAACAGCCAAAAAGCACATGGAATCGGATATTTCAAGTCCGATATAAATCGTATTCCTGGCCATGCGACTTGTGTCTGAATGGTCAAATCTGATTTAATTGCCCTCAAGTGGTTTTTAGACAGTTATTGGGCATATCTTGTTTCTTGCTAGCTACTCTGTTGACTGTTTGACGAGAACGTGTGGTAGCTAACTAGCTTGTTAATTGTTTACAAACAAATTAGTGAATGTCTTAGAACGCTAACCAGCTACCTAGCTAGCCAGTTGACTGCTGTGGCTAGACAAAAAGGACTTGCTTTGAAAGTTGGATCATCTTATCCTTTGAGGTTTTAAAAGTGTTCTTACACTATGATTTAGATCATTCAAAGCAGCTGGGGAACGCCCATTGCAGGCATTGTTGTCACCTTAGCTGGCTACATAACTTCTGAGTGACAGGAAGCACGAGCACCACCACCAATCAGCCTACACCACTTCACGCCCACCTGTCGTTACTATGACAACTAGCGTAACCATGGCAGCAAATGACCGCTGTCTGAACTCACACAAACCCGATTTGGTCACTTGCAACATGCTGTTTGGACAGTCAATATTCCAAAATGGATTTGAAAAACAAAACTGATTTGAGCATTAAGGGGATACTTTGGGGATTTTCTTTTGGCAATTAGGCCCTTTAATTCCCCAGAGTCAAATGAACTCATGAATACCATTTTTATGTCTCTGTGTCCAGTAGTAAGAGGTAGTTTTGCGAGCCAATGCTAACTAGCGTTAGCACAATGACTGGAAGTCCATGGGTATCTGCTAGCATGCTAACTCTGGGGAAGTAGATAAAGGGCCTCCTTGCCAAAATCCCGATATATCCCTTTAAGGCCTGCAATGCTTTTCATCAGTCAAATAAGGACTTCACACACACATACACAGAAATCACACACATAGACAGGTTTATGTGAAAAGTGGGGACGTCAGAAAAAACTGCTAAATGGGGACCTCAGCTTCAAACACATGCACATAGACAGACACACACACACACACACACACACAGTGTGATTACCTGGTTGAGATGAGGTATCCATGGGGCTGAGGCAGGCAGCTGACCCCAGCTACGGTCACTCCTCCCTGGATGTCTTGGTAGTGCATCCCCAGGTTGGACCCATGGATGGTGACCAGAACTCCTCCCTCCACCGGACCACTCAATGGCTGGATCTGACAGGGACAGAACAGAACAGGAGAGGACAGGACAGAACAGGACAGAACAGGACAGAACAGGACAGAACAGAACAGGAGAGGAGAGGACAGAACAGGACAGAACAGGAGAGGACAGAACAGGAGAGGACAGAACAGGAGAGGACAGGACAGAACAGGAGAGGAGAGGAGAGGACAGGACAGGAGAGGACAGAACAGAACAGGACAGAACAGGAGAGGACAGGACAGAACAGGACAGAACAGAACAGGAGAGGACAGAACAGGAGAGAACAGGACAGAACAGAACAGGAGAGGACAGAACAGGAGAGGACAGGACAGAACAGGACAGAACAGGAGAGGACAGGACAGAACAGGACAGAACAGAACAGGAGAGGACAGAACAGGAGAGGACAGGACAGAACAGGAGAGGATAAGAGAGGACAGGACAGGAGAGGACAGAACAGGAGAGGACAGGACAGAACAGGACAGAACAGGACAGAACAGAACAGGAGAGGACAGAACAGGAGAGGACAGGACAGAACAGGACAGAACAGAACAGGAGAGGACAGAACAGGAGAGGACAGGACAGAACAGGACAGAACAGGAGAGGACAGGACAGAACAGGACAGAACAGAACAGGAGAGGACAGAACAGGAGAGGACAGGACAGAACAGGACAGAACAGGAGAGGACAGGACAGAACAGGACAGAACAGGAGAGGACAGAACAGGAGAGGACAGGACAGAACAGGACAGAACAGAACAGGGGTTTACTAATATACAAAAACAACATGGTATAGGAGTTAGACAAACTTCAGTCTCAATGTTGTTTTTGTCACTTCAGTCTCAATGTTGTTTTTGTCACTTTAGTCTCAATGTTGTTTTTGTAACTTCAGTCTCAATGTTGTTTTTGTAACTTCAGTCTCAATGTTGTTTTTGTAACTTCAGTCTCAATGTTGTTTTTGTAACTTCAGTCTCAATGTTGTTTTTGTAACTTCAGTCTCAATGTTGTTTTTGTAACTTCAGTCTCAATGTTGTTTTTGTAACTTCAGTCTCAATGTTGTTTTTGTAACTTCAGTCTCAATGTTGTTGTCACAAAGCATCTCAGATCATAATGAACCTGATTCTACATTCATCCCGAGTGGCGCAGTGGTTTAAGACACTGCATCGCAGTGCTAGCTGTGCCACTAGAGATCCTGGTTCAAATCCAGGCTCTGTCGTAGCCGGCCGCGACCGGGAGACCCATGGGGCGGCGCACAATTGGCCCAGCGTCGTCCAGGGTAGGGGAGGGAATGTCCGGCAGGGATGTAGCTCAGTTGATAGAGCATGGCGTTTGAAACGCCAGGGTTGTGGGTTCGATTCCCACAGGGGGTAGGAAAAAATTTATGCATTCACTAACTGTAAGTCGCTCTGGATAAGAGCGTCTGCTAAATGACTAAAATGTAAATTTACATTTTAAATTTTAGTCATTTAGCAGACGCTCTTATCCAGAGCGACTTACAGTTAGTGAGTGCATACATTTTTCATACTGGCCCCCCGTGGGAAACGAACCCACAACCCTGGCGTTGCAAGTGCCATGCTCTACCAACTGAGCTACAGGGGACTTCTAGAACAACACTTATTCTCCGAGACACTTTATAAATCCGGCCCTGAACCCCAGGCATACGACAGTGGTGGTCAGAGAAATGTGTGTGTACCTGTGTGATCTGAGGCGAGGGACAGGTGTCAGCCGGCCCAGGTGAGCTGGTACAGGAGAGGTTGTAGACACAGCCGGGTGACTCCCCACCACACCAGACACAGCCGTACCGTGAAGACACCGCTCTGCACTGGCTACAGTCGGACTGTCCCACCGAACAGTCATATAGCTGCACTGTGGGACAACACACCGGTTACGCTCCAATGTAGACAACACACCGGTTACGCTCCAATATAGCTGCACTGTGGGACAACACACCGGTTACGCTCCAATATAGCTGCACTGTGGGACAACACACCGGTTACGCTCCAATGTAGCTGCACTGTGGGACAACACACCGGTTACGCCCCAATGTCCTATTTTTGAAGTCCACTTTCATTGTACTCCAAGAGCTGTTGAATATTAATTGTCTTCCTTCTCAAGTGATAGCAGGACAAAGTGAATACAACAGAGAAGTCTTACATCTGAGGTTGGGAGCAGAGTCGATGCGATGGGAACCTCTTTGTAGATAGATGGGAGCAGAGTACTCCAACTGATTCAAAGGGTACTGGAACTGAGAGAGGAGGGGAGAGAGGAGGGGAGAGAGAGGGGAGAGAGGAGGGGAGAGAGGAGGGGAGAGAGAGGGGAGAGAGGGGAGGGGAGAGAGAGGAGGGGAGAGAGAGGAGGGCAGAGAGAGAGAGAGAGAGAGAGAGAGAGAGAGAGAGAGAGAGAGAGAGAGAGAGAGAGAAGAGAGAGAGAGAGGAGGAGAGAGGAGGGGAGAGAGAGGAGGGGAGAGGGGAGGGGAGAGAGAGAGGAGGAGAGAGGAGAGGGGAGAGAGGAGGGGAGAGAGGAGGGGAGAGAGAGGAGAGGAGAGGAGAGGAGAGGAGAGGAGAGGAGAGGAGAGGAGAGGAGAGGAGAGGAGAGGAGAGGAATGATGGGAGGGGAGAGGACAGGAGGAGAGAGGAGAGGTGAGGAAAGGAGACAAGAGGAGAGGAGAGTAGAGGAGAAAAGAGGAGAGGAGAGGAGAGGAGAGGAGAGGAGAGCAGAGCAGAGGAGAGGGGAGAGAGGAGGGGAGAGGGGAGGGGAGAGAGGAGGGGAGAGGGGAGGGGAGAGAGGAGGGGAGAGGAGAGGGGAGAGAGGAGGGGAGAGGGGAGGGGAGAGAGAGAGGGGAGGAGAGGAGAGGAGAGGAGAGGAGAGGAGAGGAGAGGAGAGGAGAGGAGAGGAGAGGAGAGGAAAGGAGACAAGAGGAGAGGAGAGTAGAGGAGAAAAGAGGAGAGGAGAGAAGAGCAGAGCAGAGCAGAGCAGAGCAGAGCAGAGGAGAGGGGAGAGAGGAGGGGAGAGGGGAGAGAGGAGGGGAGAGAGGAGGGGAGAGGGGAGGAGGACAGAGAGGGGAGAGAGGAGGGAGAGGTGAGGGCAGAGAGAGGAGGGGGGAGAGGAGAAGAGAGGAGCACTTGATATAGTTTCATTGTTATAACATTGTTTAATATAAAGTCATACCATATTTGTAAGACACAATGTTGTGGAATGTTCAGATTATTCAAAGTATATGTAAGGGATAATCAACGAGGGGCTATGCGTTCTATTATAATATACAGTGGGGAGAACAAGTATTTGATACACTGCCGATTTTGCAGGTTTTCCTACTTACAAAGCATGTAGAGGCCTGTAATTTTTATCATATGTACACTTCAACTGTGAGAGACGGAATCTAAAACAAAAATCCAGAAAATCACATTGTATGATTTTTAAGTAATTAATTTGCATTTTATTGCATGACATAAGTATTTGATCACCTACCAACCAGTAAGAATTCCAGCTCTCACAGACCTGTTAGTTTTTCTTTAAGAAGCCCTCCTGTTCTCCACTCATTACCTGTATTAACTGCACCTGTTTGAACTCGTTACCTGTATAAAAGACACCTGTCCACACACTCAATCAAACAGACTCCAACCTCTCCACAATGGCCAAGACCAGAGAGCTGTGTAAGGACATCAGGGATAAAATTGTAGACCTGCACAAGGCTGGGATGGGCTACAGGACAATAGGCAAGCAGCTTGGTGAGAAGGCAACAACTGTTGGCGCAATTATTAGAAAATGGAAGAAGTTCAAGATGACGGTCAATCACCCTCGGTCTGGGGCTCCATGCAAGATCTCACCTCGTGGGGCATCAATGATCATGAGGAAGGTGAGGGATCAGCCCAGAACTACACGGCAGGACCTGGTCAATGACCTGAAGAGAGCTGGGACCACAGTCTCAAAGAAAACCATTAGTAACACACTACGCCGTCATGGATTAAAATCCTGCAGCGCACGCAAGGTCCCCCTGCTCAAACCAGCGCATGTCCAGGCCCATCTGAAGTTTGCCAATGACCATCTGGATGATCCAGAGGAGGAATGGGAGAAGGTCATGTGGTCTGATGAGACAAAAATAGAGCTTTTTGGTCTAAACTCCACTCGCCGTGTTTACAGGAAGAAGAAGGATGAGTACAACCCCAAGAACACCATCCCAACCGTGAAGCAAGGAGGTGGAAACATCATTCTTTGGGGATGCTTTTCTGTAAAAGGGACAGGACGACTGCACCGTATTGAGGGGAGGATGGATGGGGCCATGTATCGCGAGATCTTGGCCAACAATCTTCTTCTCTCAGTAAGAGCATTGAAGATGGGTTGTGGCTGGGTCTTCCAGCATGACAACGACCCGAAACACACAGCCAGTGCAACTAAGGAGTGGCTCCGTAAGAAGCATCTCAAGGTCCTAGAGTGGCCTAGCCAGTCTCCAGACGTGAACCCAATAGAAAATCTTTGGAGGGAGCTGAAAGTCCGTTTTGCCCAGCGACAGCCCCGAAACCTGAAGGATCTGGAGAAGGTCTGTATGGAGGAGTGGGCCAAAATCCCTGCTGCAGTGTGTGCAAACCTGGTCAAGACCTACAGGAAACGTATGATCTCTGTAATTGCAAACAAAGGTTTCTGTACCAAATATTAAGTTCTGCTTTTCTGATGTATCAAATACTTATGTCATGCAATAAAATGCAAATTAATTACTTAAAAATCATACAATGTGATTTTCTGGATTTTTGTTTTAGATTCCGTCTCTCACAGTTGAAGTGTACCTATGATAAAAAATTACAGACCTCTACATGCTTTATAAGTAGGAAAACCTGCAAAATCGGCAGTGTATCAAATACTTGTTCTCCCCACTGTATCTGTATAATATCTAAGGGATAATCAACGAGGGGCTATGCGTTGTTTGGAACATAATGAACGATGTGGAAGGCGTGTTGCACGTTGTGCTAACAGAGTTGCATTATTTTCCAGAGAACGCATAGAGCCCTGAGTTGATTATCCCTTTTATACCACGGCTATAATTTAACACATTTGGTGGTAGAAATGTGTTCATTTGGTGGTAGAAATGTGTTCATTTGGTGGTAGAAATGTGTTCATTTGGTGGTAGAAATGTGTTCATTTGGTGGTAGAAATGTGTTCATTTGGTGGTAGAAATGTGTTCATTTGGTGGTAGAAATGTGTTCATTTGGTGGTAGAAATGTGTTCATTTTGTGGTAGAAATGTGTTCATTTGGTGGTAGAAATGTGTTCATTTGGTGCTAGAAATGTGTTCATTTGGTGGTAGAAATGTGTTCATTTGGTGGTAGAAATGTGTTCATTTGGTGGTAGAAATGTGTTCATTTGGTGGTAGAAATGTGTTCATTTGGTGGTAGAAATGTGTTCATTTTGTGGTAGAAATGTGTTCAGTTGGTGGTAGAAATGTGTTCATTTGGTGGTAGAAATGTGTTCATTTGGTGGTAGAAATTTGTTCATTTGGTGGTAGAAATGTGTTCAACATCCGCTGAAGTAGCTAGCAAGTTTACTAGATAGCTACAGTAGTTGCCGTGGTAACCAAACAAACAGACCATCAGTCCTAATCAGCCATTATGAAAATTGAATTCAACAATAATAATCAACCAATAATGTTTTCAATTCGATTTTGACACCTAGATTAGGCCGGAGGGGAATCTCCCTCTTGCTCTTCAGTATTACTAAAGGAATGCCCTTTGTCTACAGAATACTTTTACCGCCAAAACTATAACGTCCAAAAAAGTAAACACTGGAACAATATTTCTAACATCCAAATGTTTGGAATGGTCAGTGGGGACCTAAAGAATAATCATGTCATATCGTTCATTATTTTGTGATGTCATTAAGAATGGTATCAATAAATTGTAACTTGGAAAGTATACACACTCTGTCAAGTCTACATCCAAATGTTGTATAAGATGTATGATTCATAATGAGAGTATTTTTGTTAAGATAGGAATGTGATTTTAGTTTTCTAACGAGATCATCGTTTTCATATAAGCTTTGCACCAGTCAGTAGCCACGCCGGAAGTGAGCTCGGAGATCGTGTCAGCAAGTTGGAACGCCCCTTTTAACCAGAGTGCATAAAAATCCTTGGTAACGAAATTAACATTAGACCAGAAAGCGTGGAGCGGTGGCTAACACGTTTGAAATGGTTAGAAACTTTGAACCTCAAGTGAAGAAGATCAACTCACCAGACTGGACCTGAACGTTGCTTCAAACTCTGACTAAAGACACGAGGTGGGGAAGGAGAAAATCCAATCTCAGACAATAATTGGTGCGTCTGAGTATCTGCTCTGAAAACACTCCACTACAAGACCAGGACAACTAAGAAGAAGGATATTGTGACCTCTGGTGGACAACCTGAGCCTTACACCGACTCAGGACACCAACTGACCCTTTCCCAAGAAGGCTCGAGTCCAACAGAGATAAACGACGAAGGAAGACATTCTACACGTAAATACATTCATGATTTCTTACCCCAAACGGACGGTGGTTCTTGAGTATCATGATTACTTTGAGGGTAGTTTTCCAAATGTATCAACGATAAGTTTTACTCTCTCTTTGTCTCTCTCTCTCCCCCTCCCTCTCTTTCATCTACCCCTCCCTCTTTTGATAACCAAGCAGTCATGCTGTTAGTCCGCCAGGGACTTTTTCTCAAGTAATAAGTGTGTATGTTATTCTGTGTTATTATTTAGTTAGCTAGTAAACAAATAATTAAACCAATTTGTGTAGTACTGAATCATAAGCAAAGCTGGGGTTCGTGCAGATCCAAGAAGTCTGCGACCGTTTAGAATGAGACTGATAAGAAGTAATGATTGATACGTTGACTGTTTTATACATATTGAGGGTAAAGACCTTTTAGAGTTTAATTCGGGAGATGGTAATTCTATAAATAACTTCTTCCTAATAAGTTAACTGTTACATGATTAATTTAAATCGAGTAACAATTAAACATAGTTCGTTGATTCGATAAATAACAGTCATCATATTAATGAAAGTCACGTCACGACAATGCCATTGACAAAAGGTTTAGTTGCCTTGAACGGGGTATGGTCGTAGATTCCAGGTGCACCAGTTTGTGTCAAGAACTGCTGCTGGGTTTTTCACGCTCAACTGTCTGTGTATCAAGAATGATCCACCACCCAAAGGACGTCCAGCCAACTTGACACAACTGTGGGAAGCATTGGAGTCAACATGGGTCAGCATCCCTGTGGAACGCTTTTGACACCTTGTAGAGTCCATGGCCCGACGGATTGAGGCTGTTCAGTAAGGAACCATAGCTGGGTCAGTCCATGTCATGGAAAGAGCAGGTGTCCTTAATGTTCAGTACACTCAGTGTATGTATACTGTATACATACAGTACCAGTCAAAGGTTTGGACACATTCTACTCATTCCAGGGGTTTTCTTTATTTGTACTATTTTCTACATTGTAGAATAATAGTGAAGACATCAGAACTATGAAATAACGCCTATGGAATCATGTAGTAACCAAAAAAAGTGTTACAAACCTGTTTTCGCTTTGTCATTATGGGGTATTGTGTGTAGATTGATGAGGGAAAAACAATAATTTAATCCACTTTAGAATAATGCTGTAACGTAACAAAATGTGGAAAAAGTCAAGGGGTTTGAATACTTTCCGAATGCACTGTATGCATTTAATAACTAACACATTTAAACTAAGACATTTTGTTCAATCAAAGATACATATTCAGGTTTTTGTACTCAAACAAACTATGTTTACAAAGTTTATATTCGAAAAGCTTGAAAAGTACAGAAAGTTATTTTCTAAATGTTATATATACACTACCAGTCAAAATATTGGACACACCTACTCATTCAAGGGTTTTTCTTTATTTTTTACTATTTCTTGGGACAGACCAACAGTCCGGCTGGGTGAAAATACAGAAATACCTTATTTACATAAGTATTCAGACCCTTTGCTATGAGACTCGATATGGAGCTCAGGTGCATTCTGTTTCCATTGATCATCCCTGAGATGTTTCTACAACTTGATTGGAGTCCACCTGCGGTAAATTCAATTGATTGGACATGATTTGGAAAGGCACACAACGGTCTATATAAGGTTCCACAGTTGACAGTGCATGTCAGAGCAAAAACCAAGCCATGAGATCGAAGGAATTGTCCGTAGAGCTCTGAGACAGGATTGTTTCGAGGCACAGATCTGGGGAAGGGTACCAAAACATTTCTGCAACATTGAAGGTCCCCAAGAACACATTGACCTCCATCATTCTTAAATAGAAGAAGTTTGGAACCACCAAGACTCTTCCTACAGCTGGCCGCCCGGCCAAACTGAGCAATCGGGGGAGAAGGGCTTTGGTCAGGGAGGTGACCAAGAACCCGATGGTCACTCTGAAAGAGCTTTAGAGTTCCTCTGTGGAGATGGGAGAACCTTCCAGAAGGACAACCACTCTGCAACACTCCACCAATTAGCCCTTTATGGTACAGTGGCCAGACAGAAGCCACTCCTCAGTAAAGGGCACATGACAGCCCGCTTGGAGTTTGCCAAAAGGCACCTAAAGGACTCTCAGACCATGAGAAACAAGAGTTGCTGGTATGATAAAACCAATGAATGCCAAGTGTCACGTCTGGAGGAAACCTGGCATCATCCCTACGGTGAAGCATGGTGGGTGGTGGCAGCATCATGCTGTGGGGATGTTTTTCAGCAGCAGGGACTGGGAGACTAGTCAGGATCGAGGGAAAGATGAACGGAGCACAGTACAGAGAGATCCTTGATGAAAACCTGCTCCAGACTGCTCAGGACCTCAGACTAGGGCGAAGGTTCAACTTCCAACAGGACAACGACCCTAAGCACACAGCCAAGATAACGTAGGAGTGGCTTCGGGACAAGTCTCTGAATGTCCTTGAGTGGCCCAGCCAGAGCCCAGACTTGAACCCCGATCAAACATCTCTGGAGAGACCTGAAAATATCTGTGCAGCGACGCTCCCCATCCAACCTGACAGCGCTTGAGAGGATCTGCAGAGAAGAATGGGAGAAACTCCCTAAATACAGGTGTGCCAAGATCTGTAAATATGAATAAAAATGATAAATTACGAGCCTAGTTTATTTCTCACAGAGAAAGGATTCTTCCTGGCTAGCCTTGATTGGCTAAGATAATGGTAGGGGCTGGTCATGCCAAAAGATGAGTCCTGATTGGTCTGCCATGCCACAGGCTACTATCTATAACATAACGAGGGGCTTCACTAAATAGTAGTTTACTGCAGATTTAGCAATGGACAACTGAGTTGTTAACCTCCCGAGTGGCGCAGTGGTCTAAGGCACTGCATCGCAGTGCTAGCTGTGCCACTAGAGATCCTGGTTCGAATCCAGGCTCTGTCGTAGCCGGCCGCGACCGGGAGACCCCATGAGGCGGCGCACAATTGGCCTAGTGTCGTCCAGGGTAAGGGAGGGAATGGCCGGCAGGGAGGTAGCTTAGTTGGTAGAGCATGGCGTTTGCAATGCCAGGGTTGTGGGTTCGATTCCCACATACTACACTACCTTAATCACTCAGTTTAGCAAATGGCCTCACGTGAACGCTTAAAGAGATGGGTGGGGCTAAGGCTTAAGAGGGTGTGAATGATGCTGAATCGGCATACTCAAAAAAGAGCTCTCGAGCAAGTGTGAAAAACTGTCAAGGGGATTTTCTGGTGCTTGTCTACAAGGTGGAATAACAGGTTTATCGCATTTCAAATAAGCATAACTTTCCCATGTTTCCCCGAACTGTAGTGTATGATATTACCAACTGTAGTATGATATTACCAACTGTAGTGTATGATATTACCATTTTGAAGCTCTGCGTCTGTTCTTTTATAAAATGTACAAAAAGACAATCTTGGAAATGGTTCATACGACTCAATTGGGAAATGTAGTCACAAATGTGTGTGTCAGGGTTTGTGTCGTGAATACCTGGTGGGCAGAGCAGGTGAAGGTGTAGGTCTTGGTTTCCGGGTCTTTCTTCAGAGTGGCGTTCAGTTTAAGCTCCTCCCCCACAATGACCACCACACACGCATACTGCTCCTCACCCTGAAGATGACAACACACAAACACGGTGTCTCATCTCCAAACACACTACCCATTTTATTATCTTAATGTCTGCATCATTAGTAAAGACCGGACGGTTTTAATAAACCCCCTAGATAAGCCATACAGGGCAGTGTACAGAGTATTCTAAAGGTTTCATGAACATGTTCATTGATCTCCAACATCTACTTATTAACCCTGGGATGTGCGTTATATCATTTTCCACATGTATAGAAAAACATACCTGAAACATGTCCAGGTTCCTGCCCAGCAGTACCAAAACAGGAAACAGGAAGCCCACGGGGACCAGAGGAGAACTCTGTAGAGCCCACACAAAGGGACAAGAGTCGGGACCCCGCGGCTCCAACCGCTGCTCCTAGTGGTGGCAGGGAGAATATTATATTACAGCTTGGAGTGTCATAAAAATGGAGAGAAGGAGAGGCTATGAAAACAAGAATCCATTTTCAGTCAGAGAGCAGAGGACAGTGCAATGTTACTTAGGCTTGGTGGATAGGGTTAGGGTTGTCTTACCACTGAGTTGTTACTTAGGCCTGGTGGATAGGGTTAGGGGTTGTCTTACCACTGAGTTGTTACCTAGGCCTGGTGGATAGGGTTAGGGTTGTCTTACCACTGAGTTGTTTCCTAGGCCTGGTGGATAGGGTTAGGGGTTGTCTTACCACTGAGTTGTTACTTAGGCCTGGTGGATAGGGTTAGGGTTGTCTTACCACTGAGTTGTTACCTAGGCCTGGTGGATAGGGTTAGGGTTGTCTTACCACTGAGTTGTTACCTAGGCCTGGTGGATAGGGTTAGGGGTTGTCTTACCAGTGAGTTGTTACTTAGGCCTGGTGGATAGGGTTAGGGTTGTCTTACCACTGAGTTGTTACCTAGGCCTGGTGGATAGGGTTAGGGGTTGTCTTACCACTGAGTTGTTACTTAGGCCTGGTGGATAGGGTTAGGGGTTGTCTTACCACTGAGTTGTTACCTAGGCCTGGTGGATAGGGTTAGGGTTGTCTTACCACTGAGTTGTTACCTAGGCCTGGTGGATAGGGTTAGGGTTGTCTTACCACTGAGTTGTTACTTAGGCCTGGTGGATAGGGTTAGGGGTTGTCTTACCAGTGAGTTGTTACTTAGGCCTGGTGGATAGGGTTAGGGGTTGTCTTACCACTGAGTTGTTACTTAGGCCTGGTGGATAGGGTTAGGGTTGTCTTACCACTGAGTTGTTACCTAGGCCTGGTGGATAGGGTTAGGGGTTGTCTTACCACTGAGTTGTTACCTAGGCCTGGTGGATAGGGTTAGGGTTGTCTTACCACTGAGTTGTTACTTAGGCCTGGTGGATAGGGTTAGGGGTTGTCTTACCACTGAGTTGTTACCTAGGCCTGGTGGATAGGGTTAGGGGTTGTCTTACCACTGAGTTGTTACTTAGGCTTGGTGGATAGGGTTAGGGGTTGTCTTACCAGTGAGTTGTTACTTAGGCCTGGTGGATAGGGTTAGGGGTTGTCTTACCAGTGAGTTGTTACTTAGGCCTGGTGGATAGGGTTAGGGTTGTCTTACCAGTGAGTTGTTACTTAGGCTTGGTGGATAGGGTTAGGGGTTGTCTTACCAGTGAGTTGTTACTTAGGCCTGGTGGATAGGGTTAGGGGTTGTCTTACCAGTGAGTTGTTACTTAGGCCTGGTGGATAGGGTTAGGGGTTGTCTTACCAGTGAGTTGTTACTTAGGCCTGGTGGATAGGGTTAGGGTTGTCTTACCACTGAGTTGTGTATGGTGTGCTGCTTGGGGCAGCTGTTGTTGTGGGAACACAGCTCATCCAGAGCACACCAGTGACATGGCCACACACTGCCCACACACGCCATACACCTAGAATACAGAGAGACATATGGATATGGCCAAACACTGCCCACACACGCCATACACCTAGCACAGAGAGACATGTGGATTTAGATACTGTACGGCTCTAACATATCATGCAAAACGCAGCATCATAGGATGCGAAAATGAATCCCATACCGGCAGTATTTCTGTACTTCTTGAAAACGTGAGTGCTGACATGCAAAATATTTGGAACCCTATACCAACAATAATGAAACACCAAAATAGAGATTGTGGAATTTTTCTTTAAAGGGAAGAAGAAAAGTATCATCATGATAATGCATAAATATTGTACGGTGTGTGTGTGTGTACGGTGTGTGTGTGTGTGTGTGTGTGTACGGTGTGTGTGTGTGTGTGTGTGTGTGTACAGTGTGTGTGTGTGTGTACGGTGTGTGTGTGTGTGTGTACGGTGTGTGTGTGTGTGTGTGTGTGTACGGTGTGTGTGTGTACGGTGTGTGTGTGTGTGTACGGTGTGTGTGTGTGTGTACGGTGTGTGTGTGTGTGTACGGTGTGTGTGTGTATGTGTGTGTGTGTGTGTGTGTGTGTATGGTGTGTGTGTGTGCTATATCTTACGGGGAAGTGGTGTTGAGTCGTCCCACAGCTCGACAGTCATAGAAGATGATGTCACTGCTAGAGATGGTCACGTCTCCGAACATCACAGACACACGCAGAGACATGTGGTCTATAGAGACAGGAGGGAAGGGAGAGGTGTTGTGGAGGGGTGAACATGGAGGGGTTACCTCCCGCGTCAGTGTAGTCAGGCTCAGAACCTGCTCTCGAATTGAAATCTCCACAAAGAAGCACTTTATCCTCTGTCTGAAATTGAATCATTTCTGTATTGAGAAAAAAAACGGATCATCATCAGATGAATCTGAAGGAGGAGCATAAGCTGCACATATGTTTGGGATGAAAGATGGCGCTGCAGTGGATAGCTGCTGTCTTACGGCCCACTGCTATTTTGTGTGTTTTTTTTTTACGCTGATCGTAACTTTTTTTTGTACATAACGTCTCCACCATTGTTTCCTATGACATCAGAGCAGCGATCGCTAACCTCGATTTGGATGAAGATTTCTACCTCAACGAGTCAGCAGCTGTGGACGTTCTGCTTACTCCGGACCAACTCCCTGGAACTTCAAAGTTCTATTGGTGAACATGCAGTCACTGGACAACAAACTGGACGAGCTCAGTTCGAGACTATCCTATCAACGGGACATGAAAAACTAATATCCTACGTTTCTCAGAGTCGTGGCTGAACGGGGACCTGGATAATATACATCTGGTTGGTTTTTCTATGCATCGTGAAGACCGCACGGCAGACTCGGGTAAGACTAAGGGGGAGGCGTGTGTTTTTTTGTTAACAGAAGCTGGTGCGCTATCTCTAATGTTAAGGAAGTCTCAAGGTTCTGCTCGCCTGAGTTAGAGTACCTCATGATAAGCTGCAGACCACACTATTTACCAAGAGAGTTTTCATCTAGATTTTTCGTAGCTGTCAATTTACCACCACAAACTGATGCTGGCACTAAGACCGCACTCAACAAGCTTTATAGGGCCATAAGCAAACAAGAAAATGCACATTCAGAGCCGGTGTTTCTTGTGGCCGGTGATTTTAGTGTAGGGAAACTGAAATCCGTATTACCTCATTTTTACCAGCATGTCACTTCTGCAACTAGAGGTTACAAAACTCTAGATCACCTTTACTCCACACACAGACAAGGCCCTCCCTCGCCCTCCCCTTGGCAAATCAGATCATATCCTCTACCCTCCTGCTTCCTGCTTACAAGCAAAAACACAAACAGGAAGTACCAGTGACGCGCTCAATACGGAAGTGGTCCGATGAAGCGGACTGTTTTGCCAGCACAGACTGGAATATGTTCCGGGATTCATCCGATAACATTGAGGAGTTTACCACATCAGTCACCGGCTTCATTAATAAGTGAGTTGACGTCGTCCCCCACAGTGACCGT
>CM062502.1:1456484-1497527 GCA_031479575.1 Coregonus ussuriensis
GGGTTAGAGGTTAGAGGGAGGGGCTAAGGGTAGGGGTTAGAGGGAGGGGCTAAGGTAGGGGTTAGAGGGAGGGGCTAAGGGTAGGGGTTAGAGGGAGGGGCTAAGGGTAGGGGTTAGAGGGAGGGGCTAAGGGTAGGGGTTAGAGGGAGGGGCTAATGTTGGGGTTAGAGGGAGGGGCTAAGGGTAGGGGTTAGAGGGAGGGGCTAAGGGTAGGGGTTAGAGGGAGGGGCTAAGGGTAGGGGATAGGGGGAGGGGCTAAGGGTAGGGGTTAGAGGGAGGGGCTAAGGGTAGGGGTTAGAGGGAGGGGCTAAGGGTAGGGGTTAGAGGGAGGGGCTAAGGGTAGGGGTTAGAGGGAGGGGCTAAGGGTAGGGGTTAGAGGGAGGGGCTAAGGGTAGGGGTTAGAGGGAGGGGCTAAGGGTAGGGGTTAGAGGGAGGGGCTAAGGTAGGGGTTAGAGGGAGGGGCTAAGGGTAGGGGTTAGAGGGAGGGGCTAAGGGTAGGAGTTAGAGGGAGGGGCTAAGGGTAGGGGATAGGGGGAGGGGCTAAGGGTAGGGGTTAGAGGAAGGGGCTAAGGGTAGGGGTTAGAGGGAGGGGCTAAGGGTAGGGGTTAGGGTCTACCTTGCTGTCAGTGAGGACGTAGACATTCTGTCCAGACTGGTCCAGTAGTAGGTCAGCGTTGACTGGACTGTCCTCGTCCACTACCACACTCCGATACAACGTCCCTGTTGTGTCTGGCTGGAGAAATACCTGACCGCGGAAACAAGGAAACAACGCTTTAAAGACTGTCTTACTTATTATTTCTCTTTCACAAACATCTTGAAACATCTGTAACTTACACACAAATGCATGCATGTACACAGTCAGATCTCAATGGACTGGTGTTGGTCTGTGTCTTCAGGGCATGGACACCACACCACTGCTCAGCTTCTGCAGATCTTAGAAGATTTGCATGAAAATATGTTGCCAATTCGATGGAAAGCTGGCTAGAGTAAAGGGTCCTTCATCAAGATACTCTTTAAAATAGGTTTTCAGATGTTTTCAGACACTACAACCAAAGATGGTGGATAAATGAAGATCGTTCACTCAGGCCATTTACCATTGAAAGAAATGGCCAGTTTTTGTCTACTTAAGGGGATGTCTCTCCCATAGACAACATTATAATAGCAGCTGGATCTGGTCTACTTAGTTCATTGACTTTCAATGAAACAGAAAATAAATGAGGGAGTTGGACGTCTCACTTCCTCTTCCGTCTCCGACTAGAACACTTCATTTTCTGTAATTCTGTAAATATTTCGTGGTAATAATAGAGGAGCTTCGCATGGAGATGCACAGATCTCGGTAACGTAACCCAAATGTTGCCCTATCCCCTACACAGTGCACTACAATCCAATGGGCCCCTGTCAAAAACAGTGCACTACAATCCAATGGGCCCCTGTCAAAAACAGTGCACTACAATCCAATGGGCCCCTGTCAAAAACAGTGCACTACAATCCAATGGGCCTCTGTCAAAAACAGTGCACTACAATCCAATGGGCCCCTGTCAAAAACAGTGCACTACAATCCAATGGGCCCCTGTCAAAAACAGTGCACTACAATCAAATGGGCCCCTGTCAAAAACAGTGCACTACAATCAAATGGGCCCCTGTCAAAAACAGTGCACTACAATCCAATGGGCCCCTGTCAAAAACAGTGCACTACAATCAAATGGGCCCCTGTCAAAAACAGTGCACTATGTAGGGAACAGGGCGCCATTTGGGACGCACTCCTCCTCACAGTGCTGGCCCACAATGCACTGCACGCGGCATTCCCTCTGGGACCAGTAAACCAATCAGCAGTCAGAACATGTTCTACTGCGTTGCCTTAGGACTCACACCCACACACACACACACACACACACACACACACACACACACACACACACACCTCCTGCGTTAGGAGAACCTGGGGGTAATTCTTTCCCCTTCTGTTACCCCTGCCGCCCCGGGGTAAGACGCCACGCGCTACACACACACACACACACACACACACACACACACACACACACACAAACCACCACGCTGTCGACACGTGATCCAGCCCTGCGGCCAGATTATCCCCACCCACGGCCCGTCCTACCCAGGCAGCACAGCTTGTGTCCAACACACTGACAGACTGCTCTACACAACAGGACATCAACACAATTACAACACTATTTACATACACACCAACATTAGGGAGACCCGGCTGGGAATATCTCGCAATGAAAGCCACTAGAAAAGGTTTTCAGTTAGAATTACATTGGGGCTAGGGGAGGCTGGGCACCCCACCCCCATAACCAATCAGGCACCCCACCCCATCAATCTCCACACAATTCCCCATAATGACAAAGTGAAAACAGGTTTTTAGAAATTTTTGCAAATGTATTAAAAATAAAAAACGGAAATATTACATCTACATAAGTCTTCAGACCCTTTACTCAGTACTTTGTTGAAGCACCTTTGGCAGCGATTAAAGCCTCGAGTCTTCTTGGGTATGACGCTACAAGCTTGGCACACCTGTATTTGGGGAGTTCCTCCCAATCTTCTCTGCAGATCCTCTCAAGCTCTGTCAGGTTGTAGAAACATCTCAAAGATGATCAATGGAAACAGGATGCAACGGAGCTTAATTTCGAGTCTCATAGCAAAGGGTCTGAATACTTATGTAAAAATTACAACCTGTTTTCGCTTTGTCATTATGGGGTATTGTGTGTAATAATAATTGAAAGTACTTTTTTCAATGGCATCCAATGTAGGTTAAATAATGATATAACATATAAAGTGGTGATGGAGTAGGCTGCTGGCTTGACGCTGGAAAAACATCTTGCCTCCAACTGGCAGCCGGTCGGGAGAAGGGCGGGTGGGCTGTGTGAGGAAAATGGCATGTGAAAGGCAGGAGCACGGCGGCCTATCGCGGGCCCCCCCGTGAATGAGGCAACGGGCATGAAAAGCTGTCGGGCCCCACTACAAAAGTAAAAAAGAAAACTAATTCTCGGGCACCCCCAAGAGTCATTGTGTAATTCAAACCTTTTTTCTGAGGTACTGTATGGTACGCTTGAAACTAACAAGCTATCCTGTGTGTCTCAGGTGGGTGGGCGTTCTAAACAGTAGACCTAGTTGTCCAAGTGGGTGGGCGTTCTAAACAGTAGACCTAGGTGTCCAGGTGGGTGGGCGTTCTAAACAGTAGACCTAGGTGTCCAGGTGGGTGGGCGTTCTAAACAGTAGACCTAGGTGTCCAGGTGGGGGGGCGTTCTAAACAGTAGACCTAGGTGTCCAGGTGGGTGGGTGTTCTAAACAGTAGACCTAGGTGTCCAGGTGGGTGGGCGTTCTAAACAGTAGACCTAGGTGTCCAGGTGGGTGGGTGTTCTAAACAGTAGACCTAGGTGTCCAGGTGGGTGGGCGTTCTAAACAGTAGACCTAGGTGTCCAGGTGGGTGGGCGTTCTAAACCGTAGACCTAGGTGTCCAGGTGGGTGGGTGTTCTAAACAGTAGACCTAGGTGTCCAGGTGGGTGGGCGTTCTAAACAGTAGACCTAGGTGTCCAGGTGGGTGGGCGTTCTAAACAGTAGACCTAGGTGTCCAGGTGGGTGGGCGTTCTAAACAGTAGACCTAGGTGTCCAGGTGGGTGGGCGTTCTAAACAGTAGACCTAGGTGTCTCAGGTGGGTGGGCGTTCTAAACAGTAGACCTAGGTGTCCAGGTGGATTGGCGTTCTAAACAGTAGACCTAGGTGTCCAGGTGGATTGGCGTTCTAAACAGTAGACCTAGGTGTCCAGGTGGATTGGCGTTCTAAACAGTAGACCTAGGTGTCCAGGTGGGTGGGCGTTCTAAACAGTAGACCTAGGTGTCTCAGGTGGATTGGCGTTCTAAACAGTAGACCTAGGTGTCCATGTGGGTGGGTGTTCTAAACAGTAGACCTAGGTGTCTCAGGTGGATTGGCGTTCTAAACAGTAGACCTAGGTGTCCAGGTGGGTGGGTGTTCTAAACAGTAGACCTAGGTGTCTCAGGTGGATTGGCGTTCTAGACAGTAGACCTAGGTGTCCAGGTGGGTGGGTGTTCTAAACAGTAGACCTAGGTGTCCAGGTGGGTGGGCGTTCTAAACAGTAGACCTAGGTGTCTCAGGTGGATTGGCGTTCTAGACAGTAGACCTAGGTGTCCAGGTGGGTGGGTGTTCTAAACAGTAGACCTAGGTGTCCAGGTGGGTGGGTGTTCTAAACAGTAGACCTAGGTGTCCAGGTGGGTGGGCGTTCTAAACAGTAGACCTAGGTGTCCAGGTGGATTGGCGTTCTAAACAGTAGACCTAGGTGTCCAGGTGGATTGGCGTTCTAAACAGTAGACCTAGGTGTCTCAGGTGGATTGGCGTTCTAAACAGTAGACCTAGGTGTCCAGGTGGGTGGGTGTTCTAAACAGTAGACCTAGGTGTCCAGGTGGATTGGCGTTCTAAACAGTAGACCTAGGTGTCCAGGTGGGTGGGCGTTCTAAACAGTAGACCTAGGTGTCCAGGTGGGTGGGCGTTCTAAACAGTAGACCTAGGTGTCCAGGTGGGTGGGCGTTCTAAACAGTAGACCTAGGTGTCCAGGTGGGTGGGCATTCTAAACAGTAGACCTAGGTGTCCAGGTGGGTGGGCGTTCTAGACAGTAGACCTAGGTGTCCAGGTGGGTGGGCGTTCTAGACAGTAGACCTAGGTGTCTCAGGTGGGTGGGTGTTCTAAACAGTAGACCTAGGTGTCCAGGTGGATTGGCGTTCTAAACAGTAGACCTAGGTGTCCAGGTGGGTGGGCGTTCTAAACAGTAGACCTAGGTGTCCAGGTGGGTGGGTGTTCTAAACAGTAGACCTAGGTGTCCAGGTGGGTGGGTGTTCTAAACAGTAGACCTAGGTGTCCAGGTGGGTGGGTGTTCTAAACAGTAGACCTAGGTGTCCAGGTGGGTGGGTGTTCTAAACAGTAGACCTAGGTGTCCAGGTGGGTGGGCGTTCTAGACAGTAGACCTAGGTGTCCAGGTGGGTGGGTGTTCTAAACAGTAGACCTAGGTGTCCAGGTGGGTGGGCGTTCTAAACAGTAGACCTAGGTGTCCAGGTGGGTGGGTGTTCTAAACAGTAGACCTAGGTGTCCAGGTGGGTGGGCGTTCTAAACAGTAGACCTAGGTGTCCAGGTGGGTGGGTGTTCTAGACAGTAGACCTAGGTGTCCAGGTGGGTGGGTGTTCTAAACAGTAGACCTAGGTGTCCAGGTGGGTGGGTGTTCTAAACAGTAGACCTAGGTGTCCAGGTGGGTGGGCGTTCTAAACAGTAGACCTAGGTGTCCAGGTGGGTGGGTGTTCTAAACAGTAGACCTAGGTGTCCAGGTGGATTGGCGTTCTAGACAGTAGACCTAGGTGTCCAGGTGGGTGGGTGGGTGTTCTAAACAGTAGACCTAGGTGTCCAGGTGGGTGGGGGTTCTAAACAGTAGACCTAGGTGTCCAGGTGGGTGGGCGTTCTAAACAGTAGACCTAGGTGTCCAGGTGGGTGGGCGTTCTAAACAGTAGACCTAGGTGTCCAGGTAGGTGGGCGTTCTAAACAGTAGACCTAGGTGTCCAGGTGGGTGGGCGTTCTAAACAGTAGACCTAGGTGTCCAGGTGGGTGGGTGTTCTAGACAGTAGACCTAGGTGTCCAGGTGGATTGGTGTTCTAAACAGTAGACCTAGGTGTCCAGGTGGATGGGTGTTCTAAACAGTAGACCTAGGTGTCCAGGTGGGTGGGTGTTCTAGACAGTAGACCTAGGTGTCCAGGTGGGTGGGTGTTCTAAACAGTAGACCTAGGTGTCTCAGGTAAGTGGGTGTTCTAAACAGTAGACCTAGGTGTCTCAGTTAAGCGGTGTTCTAAACAGTAGACCTAGGTGTCCAGGTGGATTGGTGTTCTAAACAGTAGACCTAGGTGTCCAGGTGGGTGGGCGTTCTAAACAGTAGACCTAGGTGTCCAGGTGGGTGGGTGTTCTAAACAGTAGACCTAGGTGTCCAGGTGGGTGGGCGTTCTAAACAGTAGACCTAGGTGTCCAGGTGGGCGTTCTAAACAGTAGACCTAGGTGTCCAGGTGGGTGTTCTAAACAGTAGACCTAGGTGTCCAGGTGGGTGGGCGTTCTAAACAGTAGACCTAGGTGTCCAGGTGGATTGGCGTTCTAAACAGTAGACCTAGGTGTCCAGGTGGATTGGCGTTCTAAACAGTAGACCTAGGTGTCCAGGTGGGTGGGTGTTCTAAACAGTAGACCTAGGTGTCCAGGTGGGTGGGCGTTCTAAACAGTAGACCTAGGTGTCCAGGTGGGTGGGTGTTCTAAACAGTAGACCTAGGTGTCCAGGTGGGTGGGTGTTCTAAACAGTAGACCTAGGTGTCCAGGTGGGTGGGTGTTCTAAACAGTAGACCTAGGTGTCCAGGTGGGTGGGCGTTCTAAACAGTAGACCTAGGTGTCCAGGTGGGTGGGCGTTCTAAACAGTAGACCTAGGTGTCCAGGTGGGTGGGCGTTCTAAACAGTAGACCTAGGTGTCCAGGTGGGTGGGCGTTCTAAACAGTAGACCTAGGTGTCCAGGTGGGTGGGTGTTCTAAACAGTAGACCTAGGTGTCCAGGTGGGTGGGTGTTCTAAACAGTAGACCTAGGTGTCCAGGTGGGTGGGTGTTCTAAACAGTAGACCTAGGTGTCTCAGGTGGGTGGGTGTTCTAAACAGTAGACCTAGGTGTCTCAGGTGGGTGGGTGTTCTAAACAGTAGACCTAGGTGTCCAGGTGGGTGGGCGTTCTAAACAGTAGACCTAGGTGTCCAGTTGGGTGGGTGTTCTAAACAGTAGACCAAGGTGTCCAGGTGGGTGGGTGTTCTAAACAGTAGACCTAGGTGTCCAGGTGGGTGGGCGTTCTAAACAGTAGACCTAGGTGTCTCAGGTGGGTGGGTGTTCTAAACAGTAGACCTAGGTGTCCAGGTGGGTGGGCGTTCTAAACAGTAGACCTAGGTGTCCAGGTGGGCGTTCTAAACAGTAGACCTAGGTGTCCAGGTGGGTGGGTGTTCTAAACAGTAGACCTAGGTGTCCAGGTGGGTGGGTGTTCTAAACAGTAGACCTAGGTGTCCAGGTGGGTGGGCGTTCTAAACAGTAGACCTAGGTGTCCAGGTGGATTGGCGTTCTAAACAGTAGACCTAGGTGTCCAGGTGGATTGGCATTCTAAACAGTAGACCTAGGTGTCTCAGGTGGATTGGCGTTCTAAACAGTAGACCTAGGTGTCTCAGGTGGATTGGCGTTCTAAACAGTAGACCTAGGTGTCCAGGTGGATTGGCGTTCTAAACAGTAGACCTACAGTGGGGAAAAAAAGTATTTAGTCAGCCACCAATTGTGCAAGTTCTCCCACTTAAAAAGATGAGAGAGGCCTGTAATTTTCATCATAGGTACACGTCAACTATGACAGACAAATTGAGAAAAGAAAATCCAGAAAATCACATTGTAGGATTTTTAATGAATTTATTTGCAAATTATGGTGGAAAATAAGTATTTGGTCACCTACAAACAAGCAAGATTTCTGGCTCTCACAGACCTGTTCTTCTTTAAGAGGCTCCTCTGTCCTCCACTCGTTACCTGTATTAATGGCACCTGTTTGAACTTGTTATCAGTATAAAAGACACCTGTCCACAACCTCAAACAGTCACACTCCAAACTCCACTATGGCCAAGACCAAAGAGCTGTCAAAGGACACCAGAAACAAAATAGACCTGCACCAGGCTGGGAAGACTGAATCTGCAATAGGTAAGCAGCTTGGTTTGAAGAAATCAACTGTGGGAGCAATTATTAGGAAATGGAAGACATACAAGACCACTGATAATCTCCCTCGATCTGGGGCTCCACGCAAGATCTCACCCCGTGGGGTCAAAATGATCACAAGAACGGTGAGCAAAAATCCCAGAACCACACGGGGGGACCTAGTGAATGACCTGCAGAGAGCTGGGACCAAAGTAACAAAGCCTACCATCAGAAACACACTACGCCGCCAGGGACTCAAATCCTGCAGTGCTAGACGTGTCCCCCTGTTTAAGCCAGTACATGTCCAGGCCCGTCTGAAGTTTGCTAGAGTGCATCCAGAAGAGGATTGGGAGAATGTCATATGGTCAGATGAAACCAAAATATAACTTTTTGGTAAAAACTCAACTCGTCGTGTTTGGAGGACAAAGAATGCTGAGTTGCATCCAAAGAACACCATACCTACTGTGAAGCATGGGAGTGAAAACATCATACTTTGGGGCTGTTTTTCTGCAAAGGGACCAGGACGACTGATCCGTGTAAAGGAAAGAATGAATGGGGCCATGTATCGTGAGATTTTGAGTGAAAACCTCCTTCCATCAGCAAGGGCATTGAAGATGAAACGTGGCTGGGTCTTTCAGCATGACAATGATCCCAAACACACCGCCCGGGCAATGAAGGAGTGGCTTCGTAAGAAGCATTTCAAGGTCCTGGAGTGGCCTAGCCAGTCTCCAGATCTCAACCCCATAGAAAATCTTTGGAGGGAGTTGAAAGTCCGTGTTGCCCAGCGACAGCCCCAAAACATCACTGCTCTAGAGGAGATCTGCATGGAGGAATGGGCCAAAATACCAGCAACAGTGTGTGAAAACCTTGTGAAGACTTACAGAAAACGTTTGACCTGTGTCATTGCCAACAAAGGGTATATAACAAAGTATTGAGAAACTTTTGTTATTGACCAAATACTTATTTTCCACCATAATTTGCAAATAAATTCATTAAAAATCCTACAATGTGATTTTCTGGATTTTTTTCCTCATTTTGTCTGTCATAGTTGACGTGTACCTATGATGAAAATTACAGGCCTCTCTCATATTTTTAAGTGGGAGAACTTGCACAATTGGTGGCTGACTAAATACTTTTTTTCCCCACTGTAGGTGTCCAGGTGGATTGGCGTTCTAAACAGTAGACCTAGGTGTCTCAGGTGGGTGGGTGTTCTAAAAAGTAGACCTAGGTGTCTCAGGTGGATTGGCGTTCTAAACAGTAGACCTAGGTGTCCAGGTGGGTGGGTGTTCTAAACAGTAGACCTAGGTGTCCAGGTGGATTGGCGTTCTAAACAGTAGACCTAGGTGTCCAGGTGGATTGGCGTTCTAAACAGTAGACCTAGGTGTCCAGGTGGATTGGCGTTCTAAACAGTAGACCTAGGTGTCTCAGGTGGATTGGCGTTCTAAACAGTAGACCTAGGTGTCCAGGTGGATTGGCGTTCTAAACAGTAGACCTAGGTGTCTCAGGTGGATTGGCGTTCTAAACAGTAGACCTAGGTGTCCAGGTGGATTGGCGTTCTAAACAGTAGACCTAGGTGACCAGGTGGATTGGCGTTCTAAACAGTAGACCTAGGTGACCAGGTGGATTGGCGTTCTAAACAGTAGACCTAGGTGTCCAGGTGGGAGGGAGTTCTAAACAGTAGACCTAGGTGTCTCAGTTAAGCGGTGTTCTAAACAGTAGACCTAGGTGTCCAGGTGGATTGGTGTTCTAAACAGTAGACCTAGGTGTCCAGGTGGATTGGCGTTCTAAACAGTAGACCTAGGTGTCTCAGGTGGGTGGGTGTTCTAAACAGTAGACCTAGGTGTCAAGGTGGGTGGGCGTTCTAAACAGTAGACCTAGGTGTCCAGGTGGGTGGGTGTTCTAAACAGTAGACCTAGGTGTCCAGGTGGGTGGGCGTTCTAAACAGTAAACCTAGGTGTCCAGGTGGGTGGGCGTTCTAAACAGTAGACCTAGGTGTCTCAGGTGGGTGGGCGTTCTAAACAGTAGACCTAGGTGTCCAGGTGGGTGGGTGTTCTAAACAGTAGACCTAGGTGTCCAGGTGGGTGGGTGTTCTAAACAGTAGACCTAGGTGTCCAGGTGGGTGGGTGTTCTAAACAGTAGACCTAGGTGTCCAGGTGGGTGGGCGTTCTAAACAGTAGACCTAGGTGTCCAGGTGGGTGGGTGTTCTAGACAGTAGACCTAGGTGTCCAGGTGGGTGGGTGTTCTAAACAGTAGAACTAGGTGTCCAGGTGGGTGGGTGTTCTAAACAGTAGACCCAGGTGTCCAGGTGGGTGGGTGTTCTAAACAGTAGACCTAGGTGTCCAGGTGGGTGGGCGTTCTAAACAGTAGACCTAGGTGTCCAGGTGGGTGGGCGTTCTAAACAGTAGACCTAGGTGTCCAGGTGGGTGGGTGTTCTAGACAGTAGACCTAGGTGTCCAAGTGGGTGGGTGTTCTAAACAGTAGACCTAGGTGTCCAGGTGGGTGGGTGTTCTAAACAGTAGACCTAGGTGTCCAGGTGGATTGGCGTTCTAAACAGTAGACCTAGGTGTCCAGGTGGATTGGCGTTCTAGACAGTAGACCTAGGTGTCCAGGTGGGTGGGCGTTCTAGACAGTAGACCTAGGTGTCCAGGTGGGTGTTCTAAACAGTAGACCTAGGTGTCCAGGTGGGTGGGCGTTCTAAACAGTAGACCTAGGTGTCCAGGTGGGTGGGCGTTCTAAACAGTAGACCTAGGTGTCCAGGTGGGTGGGTGTTCTAAACAGTAGACCTAGGTGTCCAGGTGGGTGGGTGGGCGTTCTAAACAGTAGACCTAGGTGTCCAGGTGGGTGGGTGTTCTAAACAGTAGACCTAGGTGTCCAGGTGGGTGGGTGTTCTAAACAGTAGACCTAGGTGTCCAGGTGGGTGGGCGTTCTTAACAGTAGACCTAGGTGTCCAGGTGGGTGGGCGTTCTAAACAGTAGACCTAGGTGTCCAGGTGGGTGGGTGTTCTAAACAGTAGACCTAGGTGTCCAGGTGGGTGGGTGTTCTAAACAGTAGACCTAGGTGTCTCAGGTGGGTGGGTGTTCTAAACAGTAGACCTAGGTGTCCAGGTGGGTGGGTGTTCTAGACAGTAGACCTAGGTGTCTCAGGTGGGAGGGTGTTCTAAACAGTAGACCTAGGTGTCCAGGTGGGTGGGTGTTCTAAACAGTAGACCTAGGTGTCCAGGTAAGCGGTGTTCTAAACAGTAGACCTAGGTGTCCAGGTGGGTGGGTGTTCTAAACAGTAGACCTAGGTGTCCAGGTGGGTGGGTGTTCTAGACAGTAGACCTAGGTGTCCAGGTGAGTGGGTGTTCTAAACAGTAGACCTAGGTGTCCAGGTGGGTGGGTGTTCTAAACAGTAGACCTAGGTGTCCAGGTGGGTGGGTGTTCTAAACAGTAGACCTAGGTGTCCAGGTAAGCGGTGTTCTAGACAGTAGACCTAGGTGTCCAGGTGGGTGGGTGTTCTAAACAGTAGACCTAGGTGTCCAGGTAAGCGGTGTTCTAGACAGTAGACCTAGGTGTCCAGGTGGGTGGGTGTTCTAAACAGTAGACCTAGGTGTCTCAGGTGGGTGGGTGTTCTAAACAGTAGACCTAGGTGTCCAGGTGGATTGGCGTTCTAAACAGTAGACCTAGGTGTCCAGGTAAGCGGTGTTCTAAACAGTAGACCTAGGTGTCCAGGTGGGTGGGTGTTCTAAACAGTAGACCTAGGTGTCCAGGTGGGTGGGCGTTCTAAACAGTAGACCTAGGTGTCCAGGTGGGTGGGCGTTCTAAACAGTAGACCTAGGTGTCCAGGTGGGTGGGCATTCTAAACAGTAGACCTAGGTGTCTCAGGTAAGTGGGTGTTCTAAACAGTAGACCTAGGTGTCCAGGTGGGTGGGCGTTCTAAACAGTAGACCTAGGTGTCTCAGGTAAGTGGGTGTTCTAAACAGTAGACCTAGGTGTCCAGGTAAGCGGTGTTCTAAACAGTAGACCTAGGTGTCCAGGTGGGTGGGTGTTCTAAACAGTAGACCTAGGTGTCTCAGGTGGGAGGGTGTTCTAAACAGTAGACCTAGGTGTCCAGGTGGGTGGGTGTTCTAGACAGTAGACCTAGGTGTCCAGGTGGGTGGGTGTTCTAAACAGTAGACCTAGGTGTCCAGGTGGGTGGGTGTTCTAAACAGTAGACCTAGGTGTCCAGGTGGGAGGGTGTTCTAAACAGTAGACCTAGGTGTCCAGGTGGGTGGGCGTTCTAAACAGTAGACCTAGGTGTCCAGGTGGGTGGGTGTTCTAAACAGTAGACCTAGGTGTCCAGGTGGGTGGGTGTTCTAAACAGTAGACCTAGGTGTCCAGGTGGGTGGGCGTTCTAAACAGTAGACCTAGGTGTCCAGGTGGGTGGGCGTTCTAAACAGTAGACCTAGGTGTCCAGGTGGGTGGGCGTTCTAAACAGTAGACCTAGGTGTCCAGGTGGGTGTTCTAAACAGTAGACCTAGGTGTCCAGGAGGGTGTTCTAAACAGTAGACCTAGGTGTCCAGGTGGGAGGGTGTTCTAAACAGTAGACCTAGGTGTCCAGGTGGGTGGGTGTTCTAAACAGTAGACCTAGGTGTCCAGGTGGATTGGTGTTCTAAACAGTAGACCTAGGTGTCTCAGGTGGGTGGGCGTTCTAAACAGTAGACCTAGGTGTCCAGGTGGGTGGGCGTTCTAAACAGTAGACCTAGGTGTCCAGGTGGGTGGGTGTTCTAAACAGTAGACCTAGGTGTCCAGGTGGGTGGGTGTTCTAAACAGTAGACCTAGGTGTCCAGGTGGGTGGGCGTTCTAAACAGTAGACCTAGGTGTCCAGGTGGGTGGGCGTTCTAAACAGTAGACCTAGGTGTCCAGGTGGGTGGGTGTTCTAAACAGTAGACCTAGGTGTCCAGGTGGGTGGGCGTTCTAAACAGTAGACCTAGGTGTCTCAGGTGGGTGGGTGTTCTAAACAGTAGACCTAGGTGTCCAGGTGGGTGGGCGTTCTAAACAGTAGACCTAGGTGTCCAGGTGGGTGGGCGTTCTAAACAGTAGACCTAGGTGTCCAGGTGGATTGGCGTTCTAAACAGTAGACCTAGGTGTCTCAGGTGGGTGGGCGTTCTAAACAGTAGACCTAGGTGTCCAGGTGGATTGGCGTTCTAAACAGTAGACCTAGGTGTCCAGGTGGGTGGGTGGGCGTTCTAAACAGTAGACCTAGGTGTCCAGGTGGGTGGGCGTTCTAAACAGTAGACCTAGGTGTCCAGGTGGGTGGGCGTTCTAAACAGTAGACCTAGGTGTCCAGGTGGGTGGGTGTTCTAAACAGTAGACCTAGGTGTCCAGGTGGATTGGCGTTCTAAACAGTAGACCTAGGTGTCCAGGTGGGTGGGTGTTCTAAACGGAGAACAGAAGTATCTTATCATCTTCAAAAAAAGAAAACCTTCACCTCTGTGCAACACTCTGTCTACGTCCCAAATGGCACCAACCTATCCCCTTAATAGTGCACTACTTTTGACTGGTGTCCATAGGGCTCTGTGTGATTAGGGAGTGTCTCGTTAGTGTGTGTGGGAGGGTATTTAACCTGAGGCCTGGCAGGCAGCACTAGGCAGTGTTAGGCTGAGCTGGATCTGGTTTCATCAATAATTCACATTAGCAACATGTTTCATGTTAATTAACTCTCTGTGGATGCCTGCCTGTGGAACTGCCTGGCCTAACTCAGGGTGGGCAGCTGGTGTGGGTCCAGGCTTCTAATGTAGGTGAAAGTAAGGGGTGGGAAATCTTACCTGCCTAGGGCTGGTGTTCCACACACCTTTTATCCAAAGCAACTTTCAGTACTGCTGTTACTGCTCTACATACTGCTGCTACTGCTCTACATACTGCTGTTACTGCTCTACATACTGCTGCTACTGCTCTACATACTGCTGTTACTGCTCTACATACTGCTGCTACTGCTCTACATACTGCTGCTCTACATACTGCTGCTACTGCTCTACATACTGCTGTTACTGCTCTACATACTGCTGTTACTGCTCTACATACTGCTGCTACTGCTCTACATACTGCTGTTACTGCTCTACATACTGCTGTTACTGCTCTACATACTGCTGTTACTGCTCTACATACTGCTGCTACTGCTCTACATACTGCTGTTACTGCTCTACATACTGCTGTTACTGCTCTACATACTGCTGTTACTGCTCTACATACTGCTGCTCTACATACTGCTGTTACTGCTCTACATACTGCTACTACTGCTCTACATACTGCTGTTACTGCTCTACATACTGCTGCTACTGCTCTACATACTGCTGTTACTGCTCTACATACTGCTGTTACTGCTCTACATACTGCTGCTACTGCTCTACATACTGCTGTTACTGCTCTACATACTGCTGCTCTACATACTGCTGTTACTGCTCTACATACTGCTGCTACTGCTCTACATACTGCTGTTACTGCTCTACATACTGCTGTTACTGCTCTACATACTGCTGCTCTACATACTGCTGTTACTGCTCTACATACTGCTGTTACTGCTCTACATACTGCTGTTACTGCTCTACATACTGCTGTTACTGCTCTACATACTGCTGCTCTACATACTGCTGTTACTGCTCTACATACTGCTGTTACTGCTCTACATACTGCTGTTACTGCTCTACATACTGCTGTTACTGCTCTACATACTGCTGTTACTGCTCTACATACTGCTGCTCTACATACTGCTGTTACTGCTCTACATACTGCTACTACTGCTCTACATACTGCTGTTACTGCTCTACATACTGCTGTTACTGCTCTACATACTGCTGTTACTGCTCTACATACTGCTGCTCTACATACTGCTGTTACTGCTCTACATACTGCTACTACTGCTCTATATACTGCTGTTACTGCTCTACATACTGCTGTTACTGCTCTACATACTGCTGCTACTGCTCTACATACTGCTGTTACTGCTCTACATACTGCTGTTACTGCTCTACATACTGCTGCTACTGCTCTACATACTGCTGTTACTGCTCTACATACTGCTGTTACTGCTCTACATACTGCTGTTACTGCTCTACATACTGCTGCTCTACATACTGCTGCTACTGCTCTACATACTGCTGCTCTACATACTGCTGCTACTGCTCTACATACTGCTGCTACTGCTCTACATACTGCTGTTACTGCTCTACATACTGCTGCTCTACATACTGCTGTTACTGCTCTACATACTGCTGTTACTGCTCTACATACTGTTGCTCTACATACTGCTGTTACTGCTCTACATACTGCTGTTACTGCTCTACATACTGCTGTTACTGCTCTATATACTGATGTTACTGCTCTACATACTGCTGCTCTACATACTGCTGCTCTACATACTGCTGCTACTGCTCTACATACTGCTGTTACTGCTCTACATACTGCTGCTCTACATACTGCTGCTCTACATACTGCTGTTACTGCTCTACATACTGCTGCTACTGCTCTACATACTGCTGCTCTACATACTGATACTGCTCTACATACTGCTGCTACTGCTCTACATACTGCTGCTACTGCTCTACATACTGATGTTACTGCTCTACATACTGCTGCTCTACATACTGCTGTTACTGCTCTACATACTGCTGTTACTGCTCTACATACTGCTGCTCTACATACTGCTGCTCTACATACTGCTGTTACTGCTCTACATACTGCTGCTACTGCTCTACATACTGCTGCTCTACATACTGATGTTACTGCTCTACATACTGCTGCTACTGCTCTACATACTGCTGCTACTGCTCTACATACTGATGTTACTGCTCTACATACTGCTGCTCTACATACTGCTGTTACTGCTCTACATACTGCTACTACTGCTCTACATACTGCTGTTACTGCTCTACATACTGCTGCTCTACATACTGCTGTTACTGCTCTACATACTGCTGTTACTGCTCTACATACTGCTGTTACTGCTCTACATACTGCTGTTACTGCTCTACATACTGCTGTTACTGCTGTTACTGCTCTACATACTGCTGTTACTGCTCTACATACTGCTGCTACTGCTCTACATACTGCTGCTACTGCTCTACATACTGCTGCTCTACATACTGCTGTTACTGCTCTACATACTGCTGTTACTGCTCTACATACTGCTGCTCTACATACTGCTGTTACTGCTCTACATACTGCTGCTCTACATACTGCTGTTACTGCTCTACATACTGCTGTTACTGCTCTACATACTGCTGTTACTGCTCTACATACTGCTGTTACTGCTCTACATACTGCTGTTACTGCTCTACATACTGCTGCTACTGCTCTACATACTGCTGTTACTGCTCTACATACTGCTGTTACTGCTCTACATACTGCTGTTACTGCTCTACATACTGCTGCTCTACATACTGCTGTTACTGCTCTACATACTGCTACTACTGCTCTACATACTGCTCTTACTGCTCTACATACTGCTGTTACTGCTCTACATACTGCTGCTACTGCTCTACATACTGCTGTTACTGCTCTACATACTGCTGCTACTGCTCTACATACTGCTGCTACTGCTCTACATACTGCTGTTACTGCTCTACATACTGCTGCTCTACATACTGCTGTTACTGCTCTACATACTGCTACTACTGCTCTACATACTGCTGTTACTGCTCTACATACTGCTACTACTGCTCTATATACTGCTGTTACTGCTCTACATACTGCTGTTACTGCTCTACATACTGCTGTTACTGCTCTACATACTGCTGCTCTACATACTGCTGTTACTGCTCTACATACTGCTGTTACTGCTCTACATACTGCTGTTACTGCTCTACATACTGCTGCTCTACATACTGCTGTTACTGCTCTACATACTGCTGTTACTGCTCTATATACTGCTGCTACTGCTCTACATACTGCTGCTCTACATACTGCTGCTGCTCTACATACTGCTGCTACTGCTCTACATACTGCTGTTACTGCTCTACATACTGCTGTTACTGCTCTACATACTGCTGCTCTACATACTGCTGCTACTGCTCTACATACTGCTGCTACTGCTCTACATACTGCTGCTCTACATACTGCTGCTACTGCTCTACATACTGCTGTTACTGCTCTACATACTGCTGCTCTACATACTGCTGCTACTGCTCTACATACTGCTGTTACTGCTCTACATACTGCTGTTACTGCTCTACATACTGCTGCTACTGCTCTACATACTGCTGCTACTGCTCTACATACTGCTGCTCTACATACTGCTGCTACTGCTCTACATACTGCTGTTACTGCTCTACATACTGCTGCTACTGCTCTACATACTGCTGCTCTACATACTGCTGTTACTGCTCTACATACTGCTACTACTGCTCTACATACTGCTGTTACTGCTCTACATACTGCTGTTACTGCTCTACATACTGCTGCTCTACATACTGCTACTACTGCTCTACATACTGCTGTTACTGCTCTACATACTGCTACTACTGCTCTACATACTGCTGTTACTGCTCTACATACTGCTGTTACTGCTCTACATACTGCTACTACTGCTCTACATACTGCTGTTACTGCTCTACATACTGCTGTTACTGCTCTACATACTGCTGCTCTACATACTGCTGTTACTGCTCTACATACTGCTGCTCTACATACTGCTGTTACTGCTCTACATACTGCTGTTACTGCTCTACATACTGCTGTTACTGCTCTACATACTACTGCTCTACATACTGCTGTTACTGCTCTACATACTGCTGTTACTGCTCTACATACTGCTACTACTGCTCTACATACTGCTGTTACTGCTCTACATACTGCTACTACTGCTCTACATACTGCTGTTACTGCTCTACATACTGCTGCTACTGCTCTACATACTGCTGTTACTGCTCTACATACTGCTGTTACTGCTCTACATACTGCTGTTACTGCTCTACATACTGCTGTTACTGCTCTACATACTGCTGCTACTGCTCTACATACTACTGCTCTACATACTGCTGTTACTGCTCTACATACTGCTGTTACTGCTCTACATACTGCTGTTACTGCTCTACATACTACTGCTCTACATACTGATGTTACTGCTCTACATACTGCTGTTACTGCTCTACATACTGCTGTTACTGCTCTACATACTGCTGTTACTGCTCTACATACTGCTGTTACTGCTCTACATACTGCTGCTACTGCTCTACATACTGCTGTTACTGCTCTACATACTGCTGTTACTGCTCTACATACTGCTGTTACTGCTCTACATACTGCTGCTCTACATACTGCTGTTACTGCTCTACATACTGCTGTTACTGCTCTACATACTGCTGTTACTGCTCTACATACTGCTGCTACTGCTCTACATACTGCTGCTACTGCTCTACATACTGCTGTTACTGCTCTACATACTGCTGCTACTGCTCTACATACTGCTGCTCTACATACTGCTGTTACTGCTCTACATACTGCTGTTACTGCTCTACATACTGCTGTTACTGCTCTACATACTGCTGCTACTGCTCTACATACTGCTGCTACTGCTCTACATACTGATGTTACTGCTCTACATACTGCTGCTACTGCTCTACATACTGCTGTTACTGCTCTACATACTGCTGTTACTGCTCTACATACTGCTGTTACTGCTCTACATACTGCTGTTACTGCTCTACATACTGCTGTTACTGCTCTACATACTGCTGCTACTGCTCTACATACTGCTGCTCTACATACTGCTGTTACTGCTCTACATACTGCTGTTACTGCTCTACATACTGCTACTACTGCTCTACATACTGCTGTTACTGCTGTTACTGCTGCTACTACTGCTCTACATACTGCTGTTACTGCTGTTACTGCTGCTACTTCTATTTTATCAGTTTAATCTTTCTCTCTGCATTGTTGGAAAATGACCCCTCAGTCTGCATTTCACTGTTAGTCTACACCTGTTGTTTACTTAGCATGTGACAAATAACATTTGATTTGATTTGTAAGCTACAGTCATCGTGTTAAGTAGATGAAAGTCTATATCAAGGGTGCACAATCTGCCTGTTGAATGGGTAATGTAGTTATTGTATTAAATGTAGCATTAAAAATGCACAGTACACTGGTGCAGGGGTATTCAACCAGGAGTTATTTTAATTTTAAATGTTTTTATGAGTATCGCTAGCAACAACAGAATAAACACATTTGAATTACATCCAGTGCCTTCAGAAAGTATTCACACCCCTTGACTTATTCCAGAAAGTATTCATACCCCTTGACTTATTCCAGAAAGTATTCATACCCCTTGACTTATTCCAGAAAGTATTCATACCCCTTGACTTATTCCAGAAAGTATTCATACCCCTTGACTTATTCCAGAAAGTATTCATACCCCTTGACTTATTCCAGAAAGTATTCATACCCCTTGACTTATTCCAGAAAGTATTCATACCCCTTGACTTATTCCAGAAAGTATTCATACCCCTTGACTTATTCCAGAAAGTATTCACACCCCTTGACTTATTCCAGAAAGTATTCACACCCCTTGACTTATTCCATGTTTTGTTGTGTTACAGGCTGAATTCAAAATGGATGAAATAAAACAAAATCTAACCCATCCACACACAATAACCGTTAATGACAAAGTGAAAACATGTTTTTAGATTTTTTTTTTCAAACGTATTGAAAATGAAATACAGAAATATTTCATTTACATAAGTATTCACACCCCTGAGTCAACACATGCTAGAATCACCTTTGGCAGCGATTACAGCTGAGAGTCCTTTTGGGTAAGTCTCTAAGAGCTTTGCACACCTGGACTGTACAAAAATATTCAAGCTCTGTCAAGTTGGTTGATGATCATTGCTAGACAGCCATATTCAAGTCTTTGCCATAGATTTTCAAGCCGATTTAAATCAAAACAGTAACTAGGCCACTCAGGAACATTCCATGTCGTCTTGGTAACCAACTCCTGTGTATATTTGGCCTTGTGTTTTAGGTTATTGTCCTGCTGAAAGGTGAATATTTGTATATTCGCAATGCGATGTCTCTATTTTCTTTTCACTGAGTTTAACGATGATGTTTTCTCCTGTCAGCCATTAAATTCTCTAACTTTTTAAGAAGTCACCATTAGGTATCTGTAGCCTGTATCTTTGTAGTGACTGGGTGTATTGATACACCATCCAAAGTGTAATTAATAACTTCACCGTGCTCAAAGGGATATACAATGTCTCGTAAAAAAAATACAAAATAAAGAATAATCTACCAATAGGTGGTCTTCTTTGCGAGGCATTGGAAAACCTGCCTGGTCTCTGTGGTTGAAATTCACTGCTCGCCTGAGGGACCTTACTGATAATTGTATGTGTAGGGTACAGAGATGAGGTAGCCATGAAAAAAATGGGAAAAAATCATGTTAAACACTATTATTGCACACAGAGTGAGTCCATGCAACTTATTATGTGACTTGTTAAGCACATTTTTACTCCTGAACTTATTTAGGCTTACCATAACAAAGGGGTTGAATACTTATTGACTCAAGACATTTCAGCTTTTCATTTTAAATTAATTTTGTAAAAATGTCTGAAAACATAATTCCGCTTTTACATTATTGTGTATAGGTCAGTGACACAAAATCTCAATTGAATCCATTTCAAATTCAGGCTGTAACACAAAACAAAATGGAATAAGTCATTGGGTGTGAATCCTTTCTGAAGACACTTATTTTATCTTATTTCTAATGACATCAACTTTCATTTCTCAAGTCCTAATATTGAGCAAATGGAGCATGTGACAGGTTTTTTTTTAAAAGCACCCGGCTGCCGCTGATAAGCTTTCTTGACTTGGACATAATATTTTTGCCAACACATGGCTAACCTTGAACCAGCTAAACAGCGTCTCTTAGCGAAAATGTGTTTGGAATTAGCTTTCTAGCTAATAGGCATATGTTAGAGTTTACACTTCATCTTCCAATTATAATGTGGGGAGGTCAACATAATTTAAAACTATCTACCAAATCTATTCAATTTAAAATGTTGATAACTTCACCTTAATATGCCATTATCATACATCTGATAAAAATAACTAAATTGCTAACGTATGATGGGAGTCCCTGGGATGCCTGGGAGGGGGTCCCTGCGCAAGAAAAGGATGAAGACCCCTGATCTAAGGTATCATGTGTGCAGCGGTGGAGGCTCCTCAGAGGAGGAAGGGGAGGACCAGCCTCCTAAGTTAAAAAAAAAAAAAAAGGTAAAACATTATCCTTTTTAGATAAAACTATACTAAATATAATCACGTCACCAAATAATTGATTAAAACAAACTATTTTGCAAAGTTCTACAGTAGCCTCAACAGCACTCTGTAGGGTTGCGCCATGGTGTAGCCGGAGGACAGCTATCTTCCGTCCTCCTCTGGGTACATTGACTTCAATACAAAACCTAGGAGGCTCATGGTTTTCACCCTCTTCCATAGACTTACACAGTAATTATGACAACTTCCGGAGGACGTCCTCCAACCTATCAGAGATCTTGCAGCATGAACTGACATGTTGTCCACCCAATCAAAAGATAAGAAAATTAATCTAGTACAGGAAGTACAAGCTACAGCTAGTAAGCACTGCAGTGCATAAAATGTGGTGAGTAGTTGACTCTTAAAGAGAGAGAAAGACAACAGTTTAACAAATTAATTTCTTCCAAAATGAAGGAGAAGCAAGAGAGAAATTGTCATTTTTAGTTTCACTTACTTAGCTAGCAAATGCAGCTAGCTAGTTTAGCCTCAGATTTGTCTCTCGACCTGTGTGCACTTACGTTTGTAAACTGTCATTCATAGGCTAGGTTGTAGCAACCTCATGATGAGTATAGGGAAAGTTAGAGTATCATGTAGTAGCCCAAACCTATCCATGTTACATTGAATGGAATATGAATGACAGTCATCCAATATGCTGTAATCATGAAAAATCATGAAAATAAATCGTCCTCCCTCATCTTAAATGGCACTGATGTACAGCCATCCTTTCGTCTCCCAGCAATGTGATGCTGTGTGTGTCTCTCGTTACTGTGTGTGTGTGTGTGTGTGTGTGTGTGTGTGTGTGTGTGTGTGTGTGTGTGTGTGTGTGTGTGTGTGTGTGTGTGTGTATACCTTGTGCAGCCAACCGTTCTTGTCACCGAGCAGAGCGATGGTGTGGCCGGCCTCTGTAGCGGTGGTGACAGCGGTGAGCTGAGTGTCTCTGGTCAGAGAGGGGGTGGCAGACAGTGGAACAGCAGAGGCGATGGGGCTGGGGGTGTGTTCCCCTCCACACGGGTAATCCTTTAACGAATCCTAAAGAAAAGAAGGGTCAGAGGTGATTGATTGAGGTGATTGGTTGATTGATTGGACAATTCCAAATACATTTTAAAGAGCTCCAGCAGAAGACAACATTACGATACATCACCACATTCCTAATCAGAAAGACAACATTACAACATCACTGCATTCTGTATCAGAAAGACAACATCACTGCATTCTGTATCAGAAAGACAACATCACTGCATTCTGTATCAGAAAGACAACATCACTGTATTCTGTATCAGAAAGACAACATCACCGCATTCTGTATCAGAAAGACAACATCACTGCATTCTGTATCAGAAAGACAACATCACTGCATTCTGTATCAGAAAGACAACATCACTGCATTCTGTATCAGAAAGACAACATCACTGCATTCTGTATCAGAAAGACATTACTGTATTCTGTATCAGAAAGACAACACTGTATTCTGTATCAGAAAGACAACATTACGTTACATCACTGCATTGAAAGACAACATTTGTATTTGTATTTATTATGGATCCCCATTAGTTCCTGCCAAGGCAGCAGCTACTCTTCCTGGGGTTTATTATGGATCCCCATTAGTTCCTGCCAAGGCAGCAGCTACTCTTCCTGGGGTTTATTATGGATCCCCATTAGTTCCTGCCAAGGCAGCAGCTACTCTTCCTGGGGTTTATTATGGATCTCCATTAGTTCCTGCCAAGGCAGCAGCTACTCTTCCTGGGGTTTATTATGGATCCCCATTAGTTCCTGCCAAGGCAGCAGCTACTCTTCCTGGGGTTTATTATGGATCCCCATTAGTTCCTGCCAAGGCAGCAGCTACTCTTCCTGGGGGTTTATTATGGATCCCCATTAGTTCCTGCCAAGGCAGCAGCTACTCTTCCTGGGGTTTATTATGGATCCCCATTAGTTCCTGCCAAGGCAGCAGCTACTCTTCCTGGGGTTTATTATGGATCTCCATTAGTTCCTGCCAAGGCAGCAGCTACTCTTCCTGGGGTTTATTATGGATCCCCATTAGTTCCTGCCAAGGCAGCAGCTACTCTTCCTGGGGTTTATTATGGATCCCCATTAGTTCCTGCCAAGGCAGCAGCTACTCTTCCTGGGGGTTTATTATGGATCCCCATTAGTTCCTGTCAAGGCAGCAGCTACTCTTCCTGGGGTCCAGCAGAATTAAGGCAGTTATACAATTTTAAAAACATTCCAATACATTCACAGATTTCACAACACACTGTGTGCCCTCAGGCCCCTACTCCACTACCACATATCTACAACACATAATCCATGTGTACGTGTGTGTATAGTGTGTATGTTATCGTGTGTGTGCATGCATGTGTGTGGTGTCCCAAATACAATGCTTTTAGTTTTAGAAATATTTAGGACTAACTTATTCCTTGCCAGCCACCCTGAAACTAACTGCAATTCTTTGTTAAGTGTTGCAGTCATTTCAGTCGCTGACGTGTATAGTGTTGAGTCATCCGCATACATAGACACTGGCTTTACTCAAAGCCAGTGGCATGTCATTAGTAAAGATTTTAAAAAGTAAGGGGCCTAGACAGCTGCCCTGGGAAATTCCTGATTCTACCTGGATTACGTTGGAGGGGTTTCCATCAAAGAACACTCTCTCTGTTCTGTTAGACAGGTAGCTCTCGATCCACAATATAGCAGGGGGTGTAAAGCCATAACACATACGTTTTTCCAGCAGCAGACTATGATCGATAATGTCAAAAGCCGCACTGAAGTCTAACAAAACAGCCCCCGCAATCTTTTTATCATCAATATCTCTCAGCCAATCATCAGTCATGTTTTCTTTTCTTTTTTCTTCTTAGGGGGTAGATCAGCTTAATATTGCAGATAGATTGTAACTTCCATCAATGTAATTGTCTGCATCACTTCCAATCCCCCATGTTTATACATACATACACACATATATACATATACATATATACAAACATACATACATATATACACACATACATACATACACATCCTTTAAAAAAAAATATATTTCCCTTTATTACTTTCCAACCCCACCACCCTTTCCCTAATTGGAGTAAACTAGTGAACAACAATGCTTAGGCCTCTACTTCCAGCTTATACTTACTATATACATTTTATGGACACAGTCAATTTTACAATAATTATATTTTGTTTGTTTTTTCTCCTGAACTTCTTCTACTCTCAACCTCTCCGATCATTTTCATTGTGTCCATCCGGTTTGCTTCTATATGCCATATCTTTCTAACTGTGCTCTTTCCCAAAAGCTCCCAACCTACATACTTATTATGGACACAGTATCATTACATTATTAGTTATCTTGTTATTAGTTGTTGTTAGTTGTCATCAGTCATTTGTGTAAGTGCTTGTTGAATGTCCTTCCCTATAAGCATGCTGAAAGTCTGTTGTCAATTTGTTTACTGTAAAATACCACTGTATCTGGTCCAAAACAATTTTTTCCAAAAGTTTACTAAGGGTTGGTAACAGGCTGATTGGTCGGCTATTTGAGCCAGTAAAGGGGGCTTTACTATTCTTAGGTAGCGGAATGGCTTTTGCTTCCCTCCAGGCCTGAGGGCACACACTTTCTAGTAGGCTTAAATTGTAAATATGGCAAATAGGAGTGGCAATATCGTCCGCTATTACCCTCAGTCATTTTCCATCCAAGTTGTTCGACCCCGATGGCTTGTCATTGTTGATAGACAACAACAACAAATTCACCTCTTCCACACTCACATTACGGAATTCAAAATTACAATGCTTGTCTTTCAGAATTTATTCAGATATACTTGGATATGTAGTGTCAGCGTTTGTTGCTGGCATGTCATGTCTAAGTTAGTGATTTTTTTCATTGGCAAAATCAGCTAAAGTAGATGTTAATATTGGTTGGTTTTGTGATGATCGAGCCATCTGATTCAATGAATGATGGAGCTGAGTTTGCCTTTTTTCCCAAAATGTCATTGAAGGTGCTCCAAAGCTTTTTACTATAATTCTTTGTCATTTATCTTTGTTTCATAGTGTAGTTTCTTCTTCTTTTTATTCAGTTTAGTCACATGATTTCTCAATTTGCAGTACGTTTGCCAATCAGTTGTGCAGCCAGACTTATTTGCCATTCCTTTTGCCTCATCCCTCTCAACCATACAATTTTTCAATTCCTCATCAATCCACGGGGATTTAACATTTTTTACAGTCCTTTTCTTAATGGGTGAATGCTTATTAGTAACTGGAATAAGCAATTTCATAAATGTGTCAAGTGCAGTGTCTGTCGGCCGGTTATGTTACACTACATGGCCAAAAGTATCATCCAACATCTCATTCCAAAATCATGGGCATTAATATGGAGTTGGTCCCCCCCCCTTTGCTGCTATAACAGCCTCCACTCTTCTGGGAAGGCCTTCCACTAGATGTTGGAACATTGCTGAGGGGACTTGCTTCCATTCAGCCACAAGAGCATTAGGTGAGGTCGGGCACTGGATGTTGGGCGATTGGGCCTGGCTCGCAGTCGGCGTTCCAATTCATCCCAAAGGCGTTCGATGGGGTTGAGGTCAGGGCTTTGTGCAGGCCAGTGAAGTTCTTCCACACCGATCTCGACAAACCATTTCTGTACGGACTTCACTTTGTGGCCTTAACATAGCCGTAATATTAACTCCTGAAGAATTAATCATTTCTTGCAGTAAAATGACAAACCAAATGTAGGCTACATTTAGACTGGGGAACAGGAGTGGAGAAATAGGATTGATTTATTTCAGCATATTGAGAGAATGTGAATGTGCAGTTAGATGCCGTCTGTAGAGGTGCTGTCTTCATCAACATCATAAAAGCCAGCAGTATTTCAACCACATAAAATATGCATCCAAGCCGAACTGACATCAGTTGCAGATGGGTTAATTAGCAATTGCGGGCGGGTGAACAAACAGCTGACCCGCGCACCACTTATGTGTGGCCATGTATCCGTGTAGAGTGTGTGTGTGTGTGTGTGTGTGTGTCCGTTCAGAGAGCACGCTGAGGATTAGAGGCAGTGAGAGTAGCAGACCTACCATAGACCTACCAGCACCGAGGCAGCTGTCACTCACAGAGCAGACCTAACATAGACCTACCAGCACCGAGGCAGCTGTCACTCACAGAGCAGACCTACCATAGACCTACCAGCACCGAGGCAGCTGTCACTCACAGAGCAGACCTACCATAGACCTACCAGCACCGAGGCAGCTGTCACTCACAGAGCAGACCTAACATAGACCTACCAGCACCGAGGCAGCTGTCACTCACAGAGCAGACCTACCATAGACCTACCAGCACCGAGGCAGCTGTCACTCACAGAGCAGACCTACCATAGACCTACCAGCACCGAGGCAGCTGTCACTCACAGAGCAGACCTAACATAGACCTACCAGCACCGAGGCAGCTGTCACTCACAGAGCAGACCTAACATAGACCTACCAGCACCGAGGCAGCTGTCACTCATCCTGGGACATACATCTACCCAATAATTGATATATTTCTTAATTCCATTATTTTACTTTTAGATGTGTGTGTATTGTTGTGAATTGTTAGATACTACTGTACTGTTGGAGCTAGGAACACAAGCATTTTCACTACACCCGCAATAACATCTGATAAAAATGTGTATGTGACCAATAACATTTGATTTAATTTGAAATAAATATGCAAATGCATAAATAGTGAAACAATACTATATCCTCTATGTTACTGCAGCTTTACAGCTTCATCAGGTTAAGTAGTGGGATACTGATCCTGTGTTAGGACAAGGATGACTGCAGGCTTTTGTTCCGGTCAAGCATAGTAACACACCTAATCCAATTAAGACTTTAATTGGTACAATCAGGTATATTAGCCTACACACTGAGCTGCTCTGTGTCTAGTTACCTTGGGCAGGCTGCTCTCTGTGTCTAGTTACCTTGGGCAGGCTGCTCTCTGTGTCTAGTTACCTTGGGCAGGCTGCTCTCTGTGTCTAGTTACCTTGGGCAGGCTGCTCTGTGTCTAGTTACCTTGGGCAGGCTGCTCTCTGTGTCTAGTTACCTTGGGCAGGCTGCTCTCTGTGTCTAGTTACCTTGGGCAGGCTGCTCTCTGTGTCTAGTTACCTTGGGCAGGCTGCTCTCTGTGTCTAGTTACCTTGGGCAGGCTGCTCTCTGTGTCTAGTTACCTTGGGCAGGCTGCTCTGTGTGTCTAGTTACCTTGGGCAGGCTGCTCTCTGTGTAGTTACCTTGGGCAGGCTGCTCTCTGTGTAGTTACCTTGGGCAGGCTGCTCTCTGTGTCTAGTTACCTTGGGCAGGCTGTTCTCTGTGTCTAGTTACCTTGGGCAGGCTGCTCTCTGTGTCTAGTTACCTTGGGCAGGCTGCTCTCTGTGTCTAGTTACCTTGGGCAGGCTGCTCTCTGTGTCTAGTTACCTTGGGCAGGCTGCTCTCTGTGTCTAGTTACCTTGGGCAGGCTGCTCTGTGTCTAGTTACCTTGGGCAGGCTGCTCTCTGTGTGTAGTTACCTTGGGCAGGCTGCTCTCTGTGTGTAGTTACCTTGGGCAGGCTGCTCTCTGTGTGTAGTTACCTTGGGCAGGCTGCTCTGTGTCTAGTTACCTTGGGCAGGCTGCTCTGTGTCTAGTTACCTTGGGCAGGCTGCTCTGTGTCTAGTTACCTTGGGCAGGCTGCTCTCTGTGTAGTTACCTTGGGCAGGCTGCTCTGTGTCTAGTTACCTTGGGCAGGCTGCTCTCTGTGTAGTTACCTTGGGCAGGCTGCTCTCTGTGTAGTTACCTTGGGCAGGCTGCTCTGTGTCTAGTTACCTTGGGCAGGCTGCTCTCTGTGTAGTTACCTTGGGCAGGCTGCTCTCTGTGTAGTTACCTTGGGCAGGCTGCTCTGTGTCTAGTTACCTTGGGCAGGCTGCTCTCTGTGTAGTTACCTTGGGCAGGCTGCTCTGTGTCTAGTTACCTTGGGCAGGCTGCTCTGTGTCTAGTTACCTTGGGCAGGCTGCTCTGTGTGTCTAGTTACCTTGGGCAGGCTGCTCTCTGTGTCTAGTTACCTTGGGCAGGCTGCTCTGTGTCTAGTTACCTTGGGCAGGCTGCTCTGTGTCTAGTTACCTTGGGCAGGCTGCTCTCTGTGTCTAGTTACCTTGGGCAGGCTGCTCTCTGTGTCTAGTTACCTTGGGCAGGCTGCTCTCTGTGTCTAGTTACCTTGGGCAGGCTGCTCTCTGTGTCTAGTTACCTTGGGCAGGCTGCTCTCTGTGTCTAGTTACCTTGGGCAGGCTGCTCTCTGTGTCTAGTTACCTTGGGCAGGCTGCTCTCTGTGTCTAGTTACCTTGGGCAGGCTGCTCTCTGTGTCTAGTTACCTTGGGCAGGCTGCTCTCTGTGTCTAGTTACCTTGGGCAGGCTGCTCTCTGTGTCTAGTTACCTTGGGCAGGCTGCTCTCTGTGTCTAGTTACCTTGGGCAGGCTGCTCTCTGTGTCTAGTTACCTTGGGCAGGCTGCTCTCTGTGTCTAGTTACCTTGGGCAGGCTGCTCTCTGTGTCTAGTTACCTTGGGCAGGCTGCTCTCTGTGTCTAGTTACCTTGGGCAGGCTGCTCTCTGTGTCTAGTTACCTTGGGCAGGCTGCTCTCTGTGTCTAGTTACCTTGGGCAGGCGTAGACATTTGGAGGACACCTCATACTCTATGTACGCCTCCTGCTGTCCTGTACTTCCTGTCCCTCCCTCTGTATAACACAGCTCCTGGGCCCTCTGCAGCGCCGCATCCATCTCTGACATCCCATAAACACACAGCGCCGAGCGACCCGTCGCCGTGGGCGTCGACGCCTGCCCCGCCGCCATGGCAACGAACAGCGCCGGTCGCCCCTGGTGTTTGGCGAGGGTAGCCCCCTGGGCGAGGTTATACCCCCCGGAACATTCTAACGGAACCTCCACGTAGGAGTAGAAGCTCCGGTCCCCGGCGCAGAGACGTGAAACGTAAGTCCGGTACTCCTTCCGGTGCCACATATCCCTCCGCGAGAACAGGAAGTAAACATGATCTCCATGATGATGGGCGGAGATGAAGTAGTTGTTGTACTCTGAGTAGCTCCCGACGACCAGCTTCCCTAATTCCTCGTCTTGGGAGAAGGCCTGGCGGGCGGGGGAGGAGCTGGGGGCCAGACGGCGAGTTGTGATTGGTGGGATGTCGCTGGGGCCTTTACTGGTGTAGCCACGCCCCACCAGCATAAGCCCAACCCCCTTTTGGTTCAAGACCACACCCACGGTGGAGACGCGGGGGTCGTTGGCGGCTACGTACTGCGTGTCCACCGGATTGGTGGTCTGGTACAGCACCTCGGACACGTTACCCAGACTCCTCTTGTCACAGATACCCTGGAACAGGGTTCCACACACGATCAGCCTCCTCGCCCCGACCTCTGACCCTGCCAAGGCCAGACCCTCCTCCAGCAGAAGGATCTTGTTAGTGTTGGGGGTCACTTGTGCGGTAGTGCAGTCCTTGGGCAGGATGGGGGGTAAGCACGCAGAACTATCCAGTTTGGGTCCAGTCTGACTGGAGGAGAGCACCTAGGACAAGTGGAAGACAAGATAACATAAGAGAAGGTAGCATTTTAATGGCACCCTATTCCCTTTAAAGTGCACTACTTTTGACCAGGGCCCATAGGGAACACTATATAGGGAATAGGGGCCATTTTGAGACATAAAGAAACTGACAACATATAGGAACGGTTTCCAGGACAACGATTGAGGCTAGTCCTAGACTAAAAAGCTCAGTGGAGAATCTCCAGGACTAAGCTAATCTGTGTCTGGGAAACTGCTCAATAGAAAGCTATGGACTGTACAAGTGATTACAAACATTATTACCTGGAGGTCAGGGGACAGGTGGTAGAGATGGTTGACCGCCCCCACGTACAGCTGACCAGACTTGGTGTCCAGGAGGAGGTGGCTGAGGGGGGATCCATCCAGGGACAGGTGAGGGAAGGCCTGCCCAGCGGGAGAGGCCTTCTCTGGGTTAGGGTCCGGCTGTGGCTGGGTCAGGGCCTGGGGCTGTTGGGGCAGCAACAGTACCAGACACCACCACCAGGTGGCAAGGTGGAGCAGAGGGGGAGAAGCAGCTGGCATGGCACCAATTACCTGCTGGAGAGGAGAGAAGAAGGAGAGGAAGAAGGAGAGGAAGAGGGAAAGGGAGAAGGAGAGGGAGAGGGAGAGGGAGAGGAAGAGGAATAAGGAGAGGGAGAAGGAGAGAGAAGAGGGAAAGGAAGAAGGAGAGGGAGAGGGAGAGGGAGAGGAAGAGGAAGAGGGAAAGGAAGAAGGAGAGGGAGAGGGAGAGGGAGAGGGAGAGGGAGAGGGAGAGGAAGAAGGGAGAGGGAGAGGGAGAGGGAGAAGGGAGAGGGAGAGGGAGAGGGAGAGGAAGAGGAATAAGGAGAGGGAGAAGGAGAGGAAGAGGGAAAGGAAGAAGGAGAGGGAGAGGGAGAGGGAGAGGAAGAGGGAAAGGAAGAAGGAGAGGGAGAGGGAGAGGGAGAGGGAGAGGGAGAGGGAGAGGGAGAGGAAGAAGGGAGAGGGAGAGGGAGAGGGAGAGGGAGAGGGAGAGGGAGAGGGAAAGGAAGAAGGAGAGGGAGAGGGAGAGGGAGAGGGAGAGGGAGAGGGGAGGGAAAGGAAGAAGGAGAGGGAGAGGGAGAGGGAGAGGGAAAGGAAGAAGGAGAGGGAGAGGGAGAGGGAGAGGGAGAGGAAGAAGGGAGAGGGAGAGGGAGAGGGAGAGGGAGAGGGAGAGGGAGAGGGAGAGGGAGAGGAAGAAGGGAGAGGGAGAGGAAGAGGACAAGCAACAGTAAGAGGAGATGGCTAGTTGTATCTCAGACTCTTACCTACTACAGTGGGGAAAAAAAGTATTTAGTCAGCCTGTAATTTTCATCATAGGTACACGTCAACTATGACAGACAAATTGAGGAAAAAAAATCCAGAAAATCACATTGTAGGATTTTTAAGGAATATATTTGCAAATTATGGTGGAAAATAAGTATTTGGTCACCTACAAACAAGCAAGATTTCTGGCTCTCACAGACCTGTAACTTCTTCTTTAAGAGGCTCCTCTGTCCTCCACTCGTTACCTGTAGTAATGGCACCTGTTTGAACTTGTTATCAGTATAAAAGACACCTGTCCACAACCTCAAACAGTCACACTCCAAACTCCACTATGGCCAAGACCAAAGAGCTGTCAAAGGACACCAGAAACAAAATTGTAGACCTGCACCAGGCTGGGAAGACTGAATCTGCAATAGGTAAGCAGCTTGGTTTGAAGAAATCAACTGTGGGAGCAATTATTAGGAAATGGAAGACATACAAGACCACTGATAATCTCCCTCGATCTGGGGCTCCACGCAAGATCTCACCCCGTGGGGTCAAAATGATCACAAGATCCCAGAACCACACGGGGGGACCTAGTGAATGACCTGCAGAGAGCTGGGACCAAAGTAACAAAGCCTACCATCAGTAACACACTACGCCGCCAGGGACTCAAATCCTGCAGTGCCAGACGTGTCCCCCTGCTTAAGCCAGTACATGTCCAGGCCCGTCTGAAGTTTGCTAGAGTGCATTTGGATGATCCAGAAGAGGATTGGGAGAATGTCATATGGTCAGATGAAACCAAAATAGAACTTTTTGGTAAAAACTCAACTCGTCGTGTTTGGAGGACAAAGAATGCTGAGTTGCATCCAAAGAACACCATACCTACTGTGAAGCATGGGGGTGGAAACATCATGCTTTGGGGCTGTTTTTCTGCAAAGGGACCAGGACGACTGATCCGTGTAAAGGAAAGAATGAATAGGGGCCATGTATCGTGAGATTTTGAGTGAAAACCTCCTTCCATCAGCAAGGGCATTGAAGATGAAACGTGGCTGGGTCTTTCAGCATGACAATGATCCCAAACACACCGCCCGGGCAACGAAGGAGTGGCTTCGTAAGAAGCATTTCAAGGTCCTGGAGTGGCCTAGCCAGTCTCCAGATCTCAACCCCATAGAAAAGCTTTGGAGGGAGTTGAAAGTCCGTGTTGCCCAGCGACAGCCCCAAAACATCACTGCTCTAGAGGAGATCTGCATGGAGGAATGGGCCAAAATACCAGCAACAGTGTGTGAAAACCTTGTGAAGACTTACAGAAAACGTTTTACCTGTGTCATTGCCAACAAATGGTATATAACAAAGTATTGAGAAACTTTTGTTATTGACCAAATACTTATTTTCCACCATAATTTGCAAATAAATTCATAAAAAATCCTACAATGTGATTTTCTGGATTTTTTTTACAGGCCTCTCTCATCTTTTTAAGTGGGAGAACTTGCACAATTGGTGGCTGACTAAATACTTTTTTTCCCCACTGTATATACAAACCCTGGACTCTCTGTTCCTAGAGAGATACCGTCCTGTAGGTTAACTCCAAAACTGTTCCTGGAGGAACAGGGTTGGAACAAAAACCTACAGAACGACAGATCTCCAGGAACATTGCTTGTCCATATATGTATATTTTCTTAAATGCCATTCCTTACTAGTTTTGTGTGTATTGGGTATATGTTGTGAAATTGTTAGCTATTACTTGTTAGATATTACTGCACTGTCGGAGCTAGAAGCACAAGCATTTCGCTACACAAGCATCACGCTACACAGCTCTGACAGGTTTGATGGGAAGCGTCGCTGCACAGCTATTTTCAGGTCTCTTCAGAGATGTTCGATCGGGTTCAGGTCTGGGCTCTGGCTGGGCCACTCAAGGACATTCAGAGACTTGTCCCGAAGCCACTCCTGCGTTGTCTTTGCTGTGTGCTTAGGGTTGTTGTCCTGTTGGAAGGTGAACCTTCGCCCCAGTCTGAGGTCCTGAGCGCTCTGGAGCAGGTTTTCGTCAAGGATCTCTCTGTACTTTGCTCCGTTCATCTTTCCCTCGATCCTGACTAGTCTTCCAGTCTGAAAACCATCCCCACAGCATGATGCTGCCACCACCATGCTTCACCGTAGGGATGGTGCCAGGTTTCCTCCAGACATGACACTTGGCATTCAGGCCAAAGAGTTCAATCTTGGTTTCATCAGACCAGAGAATCTTGTTTCTCATGGTCTGAGAATCCTTTAGGTGCCTTTTGGCAAACTCCAAGCGGGCTGTCATGTGCCTTTTACTGAGGAGTGGCGACCGTCTGGCCACTCTACCATAAAGGCCTGATTGGTGGAGTGCTGAAGAGATGGTTGTCCTTCTGGAAAGTTCTCCCATCTCAACAGAGGAACTCTGGAGCTCTGTCAGAGTGACCATCGGGATCTTGGTCACCTCCCTGACCAAGGCCCTTCTCCCCCGATTGCAGAGTTTGGCCGGGCGGCCAGCTCTAGGAAGAGTCTTGGTGGTTCTAAACTTCTACCATTTAAGAATGATGGAGGCCACTGTGTTCTTGGGGACCTTCAATGCTGCAGAAATGTTTTGGTACCCTTCCCCAGATCTGTGCCTCGACACAATCCTGTCTGAGCTCTACGGACAATTCCTTCGACGTCATGGTTTGGTTTTTGCTCTGACATGCCCTGTCAACTGTGGGACCTTACATAGACAGGTGTGTGCCATTCCAAATCATGTCCAATCAATTGAATTTACCACAGGTGGACTCCAATGAAGTTGTAGAAACATCTCAAGGATGTTCAATGAAAACAGGATGCACCTGAGTTCAATTTTGAGTCTCATAGCAAAGGGTCTGAATACTTACTCTACCGGTCAAAAGTTTGGACAAACCTACTCATTCAAGGGTTTTTCTTTATTTTTACTATTTTCTACATTGTAGAATAATAGTGAAGACATCAAAACTATGAAATAACACACTTGGAATCATGTAGTAACCAAGAAGTGTTAAACAAATCAAAAACTATTTTATTTTTGAGATTCTTCAATGTAGCCACCCTTTGCCTTGATGACAGCTTTGCACACTCTTGACATTCTCTCAACCAGCTTCACCTGTAATGCTTTTCCAACAGTCTTGAAGGAGTTCCCACATATGCTGAGCACTTGTTGGCTCCTTCACTTTGCCGTCCGACTCATCCTAAACTATCTCAATTGGGTTGAAGTCGGGGGATTTTGGAGGCCAGGTCATCTGATGCAGCACTCCATCACTCTCCTTCTTGGTCAAATAGCCCTTACACAGCCTGGAGGTGTGTTTTGGGTCATTGTCCTGTTGAAAAACAAATGATAGTCCCACTAAGCGCAAACCAGATGGGATGGCGCTACTGTAAACTACTGAGTCCATCTGTGCCACCCAGTCAGTCTGTGCCACCCAGTCCGTCTGTGCCATCAGTCCGTCTGTGCCACCCAGTCCGTCTGTGCCATCAGTCCGTCTGTGCCATCAGTCCGTCTGTGCCACCCAGTCCGTCTGTGCCACCCAGTCCGTCTGTGCCACCCAGTCCGTCTGTGCCACCCAGTCCGTCTGTGCCACCCAGTCCGTCTGTGCCACCCAGTCCGTCTGTGCCATCAGTCCGTCTGTGCCACCCAGTCCGTCTGTGCCACCCAGTCCGTCTGTGCCACCCAGTCCGTCTGTGCCACCCAGTCCGTCTGTGCCACCCAGTCCGTCTGTGCCACCCAGTCCGTCTGTGCCATCAGTCCGTCTGTGCCACCCAGTCCGTCTGCCATCAGTCCGTCTGTGCCACCCAGTCCGTCTGTGCCATCAGTCCGTCTGTGCCACCCAGTCCGTCTGTGCCACCCAGTCCGTGTGTGCCACCCAGTCCGTCTGTGCCATCAGTCCGTCTGTGCCACCCAGTCCGTCTGTGCCATCAGTCCGTCTGTGCCACCCAGTCCGTCTGTGCCACCCAGTCCGTGTGTGCCACCCAGTCCGTCTGTGCCACCCAGTCAGTCTGTGCCACCCAGTCCGTCTGTGCCATCAGTCCGTCTGTGCCACCCAGTCCGTCTGTGCCACCCAGTCCGTCTGTGCCATCAGTCCGTCTGTGCCACCCAGTCCGTCTGTGCCACCCAGTCCGTCTGTGCCACCCAGTCCGTCTGTGCCATCAGTCCGTCTGTGCCACCCAGTCAGTCTGTGCCATCCAGTCCGTCTGTGCCACCCAGTCCGTCTGTGCCATCAGTCCGTCTGTGCCACCCAGTCCGTCTGTGCAGTCCGTCTGTGCCATCAGTCCGTCTGTGCCACCCAGTCCGTCTGTGCCACCCAGTCCGTCTGTGCCACCCAGTCCGTCTGTGCCACCCAGTCCGTCTGTGCCACCCAGTCCGTCTGTGCCACCCAGCCCGTCTGTGCCATCAGTCCGTCTGTGCCACCCAGTCCGTCTGTGCCACCCAGTCCGTCTGTGCCACCCAGTCCGTCTGTGCCACCCAGTCCTTCTGTGCCATCAGTCAGTCTGTTTGTGATATCATGCCAACTCCTTGTCACTGACTGTCACATTTGGTTTGACAATGACAGCAACACAGTTGGCAAGAGCACAAACAGATCTGGGACCAGGCTTTAGAAGGAGACAACAGATCTGGGACCAGGCTATAGAAGGAGACAACAGATCTGGGACCAGGCTATAGAAGGAGACAACAGATCTGGGACCAGGCTATAGAAGGAGACAACAGATCTGGGACCAGGCTATAGAATAGAAGGAGACAACAGATCTGGGACCAGGCTATAGAAGGAGACAACAGATCTGGGACCAGGCTATAGAAGGAGACAACAGATCTGGGACCAGGCTATTGAAGGAGACAACAGATCTGGGACCAGGCTATAGAAGGAGACAACAGATCTGGGACCAGGCTATAGAAGGAGACAACAGATCTGGGACCAGGCTATAGAAGGAGACAACAGATCTGGGACCAGGCTATAGAAGGAGACAACAGATCTGGGACCAGGCTATAGAAGGAGACAACAGATCTGGGACCAGGCTATAGAAGGAGACAACAGATCTGGGACCAGGCTATAGAAGGAGACAACAGATCTGGGACCAGGCTATAGAAGGAGACAACAGATCTGGGACCAGGCTATAGAAGGAGCCAACAGATGGCGAGGTAGTGCAGTTGTGTTTTTATCGTCTGTCTGTAAATAGCCTGTAAATACCCTATTTTCGTACATTTTTCGTACATATTTCCCTATCAGACTTTTCATCCTTCTACAAGATATACTTTCCTGCAACCCGCCTCACTCAATGTGGAACGGATTCTATTATTGATTTACCTTTATCTAGAATCTAGAATCTCCAGTTGAAACTAGCTAGCCAGCTAACTAGCTACTTGCTATTTGCTATTAGCCACAGCTAGCGGTGTTTTCATCCAGAACATTGGATTTTTTCCGCGGGATTAATTTTAATCACTGGACATTGATCACCGGATATTCGGCCAGTCTGCACAGCGCGTTATCGACCCAGAACATATCAGTTTTTCCGCGGAATCACTGATTCACTGGAACCAGCTGGCTACAACAAAACGGACGCTGTGGTCTGGCTAATCAACCTGAGCTAGGCCCATCTCCCGGCTATCTACCTCTCTATCAACCGGACGGGACCACATAGTATTGACACGGAGCCCCGCCGATCCTACACGACTGGTCTGCCGACGAAATCGTCTGATGTGGTTACGACGTAACCACGAAGATTCCATCCTGCTAGCCCTGGCCCGTTAGCACACGCTTACTCACTAAACTGAACTAGCTACTGGACTAGCTACTTGCTATTAGCCACAGCTAGCAGTGTTTCACGCAGAACATTTGATTTTTTTTTTTTTTTTTTTCGCGGGATTAATTTTAATCACTGGACTTTGATCACCGGATATTCGGCCAGTAGCCTCTTACTCACTAGCACTTCACCACCGGACCTTATGATAACTCAGCTATACAGCTGATATCTGCTGGACTGTTCCTTTTTACGGTACTACATCCTGTTTATGTTTAGCCTCAGCCCAAACATGGTTAGTTTATTGTTGTTTCGGTTATTTCTAATTGTACTATATCACTGTAGACCCCCCAGCCTAGCTAAACCTGCCTTAGTTAGCTCTTTTGTCCCTCCACCCATACACTCAGAAACCGACTCAATTGATGCCTCTAGAGATACTATCTCTTTCAGTGTTACCCAACGCTTAGGTTTACCTCCACTTTACTCATATCTCCTTCCATATCCTTGTCTGTACATAATGCCCTGAATCTTTTCTATAACACCCGGAAATCTGCCCCCTTTATTCTATGTACCCAACGCACTAGAAGACCAGTTCTTAAAGCCTTTAGCCGTATCCTTATTCTAGTCCTCCTCTGTTCCTCTGGTGATGTAGAGGCTAACCCAGGCCCTGTAGCCCCCAGTATCACTCCTACTCCCCAGGAGCTATCATTTGTTGACTTCTGTAATCGCAAAAGTCTTGGTTTCTTGCACATAAATATCAGAAGTCTACTTCCTAAGTTTGAGTTATTCACTGCGTTAGCACACTCTGCCAACCCTGATGTTCTAGCAGTGTCTGAATCCTGGCTCAGGAAGGCCACCAACAATTCTGAAATTTCCATCCCCAACTATAACATTTTCCGTCTAGATAGAACTGCCAAAGGGGGTGGAGTTGCAATCTACTGTAGAGATAGCCTGCAGAGCTCTATCATACTATCCAGGTCTGTGCCCAAACCAGTTTGAGCTTCTACTTCTAAAAATCCACCTTTCCAGAAATAAGTCTCTCACTGTTGCCGCTTGCTACAGACCCCCCTCAGCCCCCAGCTGTGCCCTGGACACCATATGTGAATTGATTGCCCCCCATTTATCCTCTGAGTTTGTACTGCTTGGTGACCTAAATTGGGATATGCTTAATACCCCAGCCATCCTACAATCCAAGCTAGATGCCCTCAACCTCACGCAAATTATCAACGAACCTACCAGGTACAACCCTAAATCCTTAAACATAGGTACCCTCATAGATATCATCCTGACTAACATACCCTCTAAATACACCTCAGCTGTCTTCAACCAGGATCTCAGCGATCACTGCCTTATTGCCTGCGTCCGTAACGGGTCCGCGGTCAAACAACCACCCCTCATCACTGTCAAACGCTCCCTAAAACACTTTAGCGAGGAGGCCTTCCTAATTGACCTGGCCCAAGTATCCTGGATGGATATAGATCTCATTCCGTTCCGTCAGTAGAGGATGCCTGGTTGTTCCTTAAAAGTAATTTCCTCTCAATCTTAAATAAACATGCCCCATTCAAAAAATACAGAACTAAGAACCGATATAGCCCCTGGTTCTCCTCAGACTTGACTGCCCTTGACCAGCACAAAAACATCCTGTGGCGTACAGCATTAGCATCAAATAGCCCCCGCGATATGCAACTTTTCAGGGAAGTTAGGAACCAATATACACAAGCAGTCAGGAAAGCAAAGGCTAACTTTTTCAAACAGAAATTTGCATCCTGTAGCACTAACTCCAAAAAGTTTTGGGACACTGTAAAGTCCATGGAGAATAAGAGCACTTCCTCCCAGCTGCCCACTGCACTGAGGCTAGGAAACACTATCACCACCGATAAATCTACAATAATCGAGAATTTCAACAAGCATTTTGCTACAGCTGGCCATGCTTTCCATCTGGCTACCACTAACCCGGCCACCAACTCTGCACCCTCTGCTGCAACTTGACTTGCCCATGCCCCCCCCCCCGCTTCTCCTTCACACAAATTCAGACAGCTGATGTTTTGAAAGCGCTGCAAAATCTGGACCCCTACAAATCAGCTGGGCTAGACAATCTGGACCCTTTCTTCCTAAAACTAGCCGCCGAAATTGTCGCAACCCCTATTACTAGTCTGTTCAACCTCTCTTTCATAACGTCTGAGATCCCCAGAGATTGGAAAGCTGCCGCGGTCATCCCCCTCTTCAAAGGGGGTGACACTCTAGATCCAAACTGCTACAGACCTATATCCATCCTGCCCTGCCTTTCGAAAGTATTCGAAAGCCAAGTTAATAAACAGATCATCGACCATTTCGAATACCACCGTACCTTCTCCGCTATGCAATCTGGTTTCCGAGCTGGTCACGGGTGCACTTCAGCCACGCTCAAGGTCCTAAATGATATTATAACCGCGATTGATAATAGACAGTACTGTGCAGCCGTCTTCATCGACCTGGCCAAGGCAAGGCTTTCGACTCTGTCAACCACCGCATTCTTATTGGCAGACTAAATAGCCTTGGTTTCTCAAATGACTGCCTCGCCTGGTTCACCAACTACTTCTCAGATAGAGTTCAGTGTGTCAAATCGGAGGGCCTGTTGTCTGGACCTATGGCAGTCTCTATGGGGGTGCCACAGGGTTCAATTCTTGGGCCGACACTTTTCTCCGTGTATATCAATGATGTCGCTCTTGCTGCTGGTGACTCTCAGATCCACCTCTACGCAGACGACACCATTTTGTATACATCTGGCCCTTCATTGGACACTGTGTTAACAAACCTCCAAACGAGCTTCAATGCCATACAACAATCCTTCAGTAGCCTTCAACTGCTCTTAAACACTAGTAAAACTAAATGCATGCTTTTCAATCGAACGCTGCTAGCACCCGCCCACCCGACTAGAATCACCACTCTCGACGGGTCTGACCTAGAGTATGTGGACAACTACAAATATCTAGGTGAGGTGTCTGGTTAGACTGTAAACTCAACTTCCAGACTCACATAAAGAATCTCCAATCCAAAGTTAAATCTAGAATCGGCTTCCTATTTCGCAACAAAGCCTCCTTCACTCATGCTGCCAAACATGCCCTCGTAAAACTGACTATCCTACCGATCCTTGACTTCGGCGATGTCATTTATAAAATAGCCTCCAACACTCTACTCAGCAAATTGGATGTAGTCTATCACAGTGCCATCCGTTTTGTCTCCAAAGCCCCATACACTACCCACCACTGTGACCTGTACGCTCTTGTTGGCTGGTCCTCACTACATGTTCGTCGTCAAACCCACTGGCTCCAGGCCATCTATAAATCACTGCTAGGCAAATCCCCGCCTTATCTTAGCTCATTGGTCACCATAGCAGCACCCACCCGTAGTCTGCGCTCCAGCAGGTATATCTCACTGGTCATTCCCAAAGCCAACACCTCCTTTGGCCGCCATTCCTTCCAGTTCTCTGCTGCCAATGACTGGAACGAATTGCAAAAATCTCTGAAGCTGGAGACTCTTATCTCCCTCAATAACTTTAAGCATCAGTTGTCAGAGCACCTTACCGATCACTGCACCTGTACACAGCCCATCTGAAATTAGCCCACCCAACTACCTCATCCCTATATTGTTATTTAATTTGCTCTTTTGCAGTCCAGTATCTCTATTTGCACATAATCTCTTGCACATCTAGCATTCCAGTGTTAATACTATTGTAATTATTCTGCACTATAGCCTATTTATTGCCTTACCTCCATAACTTGCTACATTTGCACACACTGTATATATATTTTCTGTTGTATCTCTGACTTTATGTTTTTTTTACCCCATATGTAACTCTGTGTTGTTTTTGTTGCACTACTTTGCTTTGTCTTGGCCAGGTCGCAGTTGTAAATGAGAACATGTTCTCAACTGGCTTACCTGGTTAAATAAAGGTGAAATAAAAAAAAAAAAAAAAAAAAAAAACAGATCTGGGACCAGGCTATAGAAGGAGACAACAGATCTGGGACCAGGCTATAGAAGGAGACAACAGATCTGGGACCAGGCTATAGAAGGAGACAACAGATCTGGGACCAGGCTATAGAAGGAGACAACAGATCTGGGACCAGGCTATAGAAGGAGCCCACAGATCTGGGACCAGGCTATAGAAGGAGGCAACAGATCTGGGACCAGGCTATAGAAGGAGACAACAGATCTGGGACCAGGCTATAGAAGGAGACAACAGATCTGGGACCAGGCTATAGAAGGAGACAACAGATCTGGGACCAGGCTATAGAAGGAGACAACAGATCTGGGACCAGGCTATAGAAGGAGACAACAGATCTGGGACCAGGCTATAGAAGGAGACAACAGATCTGGGACCAGGCTATAAGAAGGAGACACAGATCTGGGACCAGGCATAGAAGGAGACTACAGATCTGGGGACCAGGCTATAGAGGAGACAACAGACTGGGACCAGGCTAGTAGAAGATC
>CM062502.1:1498027-1598891 GCA_031479575.1 Coregonus ussuriensis
GGTGGAAAGCTTTCTGTAAAGCTTTGGGCATTACATCCAGCCTGTCCTCTGGATATCACCCCCAGACCAACGGGCAAGCCGAGAGAGCGAACCAGGAGATGGAGACCGCTCTTCGCTGTGTCACAGGGTCTAACCCTGGGTCATGGAGCTCCATGCTCCCCTGGGTGGAATATGCTCATAACACCTTGACTAACGCTTCCTCTGGTTTGTCTCCTTTTCTGTGTGCTCTGGGTTATCAACCTCCTCTGTTCCCTTCTCAAGAGAGGGAACTGGCGGTACCCTCGGTGCAGTCCCACATGCGCCGCTGCTTCAAGGTCTGGAGGAAGGCCAGGGTAGCTCTGTCCCGAGCTTCGGCGTACATGCAGAGGCAAGCCAACCGTCACCGGTCCCAGGCTCCCGGTTACTCTCCTGGTCAAGAGGTATGGCTGAAGTCACGGGACCTTCCATTGAAGGTGGAGTCTAAGAAGATGGCGCCTCGCCTCGTTTTATAGGACCGTTCAAGATACTGTCTATTGTTAACCCCTGCGCGGTTAAGCTACAGCTTCCTGCCTCCCTACGGGTTCATTCCACCTTTCATGTTTCCCAGATCAAGCCTGTGTCGGTTAGCCCTCTGTGCCCGCCCTCTTGTCCCCCTCCTCCGCCCAGGATCGTGGGTGGGGGTCCGGTCTACACTGTCCGGCGACTTCTGGATGTTCGCCGCCGGGGTCGTGGTTTCCAGTACCTGGTGGATTGGGAGGGTTATGGTCCTGAGGAACGTTCCTGGGTGCCCAGGAGCTTCATTGTGGATCCTGCTCTGGTCCGAGAGTTTCATAGGTTACATCCCGATAAACCCCGTCGGCCGCCAGGTGGCGTCCGTAGAGGGGGGGGTACTGTTAGGCCTACTGCTGCTAGGTAGCTCTCTCTCTGCTCTCTCCCTCCCCTCTGTCTGTCCTTGATTGCAGGAGAGGAGTGAAGTCTGGTGTGCGGGAGTCAGGGTTCCAGCTGCAGCTCATGCACCATAATCACCTCAGCCTTTAAGACCCGGTCAAACTTACCACTCATCGTCAGATCATAGTCAAGACGACCATGTTAGTCTCGCTGCCGACTCAACCTGTTTATTTTTTGCTCTTTGTGTTTTGGCCTGTTCTATTTACTTTTTCTCCTGTGCCACAGATATTTGGAACCTGACTCCTGCCTCCGCTTCACTCCTGCCACCACCATCCTGCTCTCCACTACCGGACCTCTCTTTTGGATTCACCACGGACACTAGGACATTATGGTACCACACCTGCCCTGACCTGGATCTGTTACCCTCCCTGTACCTGGACTTGCTCTTCCCCTATTATTGGAAACCTGGACTATTGAACATTTTAAATAAACCTGTTAAACCTTCTCTGGCTTGGTGTACTTGTCTGCATTTGGGTTCTAATACTGGTAAATCATAACAGATGCTCCAGATACTCAACTAGTCTCAAGAAGGCCAGTTTGATTGCTTCTTTAATCAGCACAATAGTTTTCAGCTGTGCTAACACAATTGCAAAAGGGTTTTCTAATGATCAATTAGCCTTTTAAAATGAAAAACTTGGATTAGCAAACACAACATGCCATTGGAACACAGGACTGATGGTTGCTGATAATGGGCCTCTGTACGCCTATGTAGATATTCCATTAAAAATCAGCCGTTTCCATCTACAATAGCCATTTGGGAAAGTATTCAGACCCCTTGACTTTTTCCACATTTTGTTACGTTACAGCCTTATTCTAAAATGGATAAAATTAATGTTTTTTCCTCATCTTCACACAATACCCCATAATGACAAAGCCAAAAACTGTTTTTTAGAACATTTTGCAAGCAAAAAATAAATAAAAATAAAAATACCTTCCTTACATAAGTTTTCAGACCCTTTGCTATGAGACTCGAAATTGAGGTGCATCCTGTTTCCATTGATCATCCTTGAGATGTTTCTACTTGACTGGAGTTCACTTGTGGTAAATTAAATTGATTGGACATGATTTGGAAAGGCACACACCTGTCTATATAAGGTCCCACAGTTGACAGTGCATGTCAGAGCAAAAACCAAGCCATGAGGTCAAAGGAATTGTCCGTAGAGCTCCGATACAGGATTGTGTCGAGGCACACATCTAGGGAAGGGTACCAAAACATTTCTGCAGCATTAAAGGTTCCCAAGAACACAGTGGCCTCCATCATTCTTAAATGGAAGAAGTTTGGAACCACAGAGACTCTTCCTAGAGCTGGCTGCCAGGCCAAACTGAGCAATCGGGGGAGAAGGGCCTTGGTCAGGGAGGTGACCAAGAACCCGATGGTCACTCTGACAGAGCTCTAGAGTTCCTCTGTGGAGATGGGAGAATCTTCCAGAAGGACAACCATTTCTGCAGCACTCCACCAATCAGGCCTTTATAGTAGAGTGGCCAGACGGAAGCCACTCCTCAGTAAAAGGCACATGACAGCCCGCTTGGTGTTTGCCAAAAGGCACCTAAAAGACTCTCAGACCATGAGAAACAAGATTCTCTGGAAGCAGTGGCTGCGTTGTCTTGGCTGTGTGTTCAGGGTCGTTGTCCTAACATCTCGATGTCGGCAACCTTCCATCCCTGCTCTGGATCGAGCGGGGCTTCTCCATCTGTCGGAGGCCTGCACCATCCTGTGAAGCGTGGGAGTGGGCGGATTTCGTCGTCCTTCTCGCCAGCTGTGATTTTGGGCAGCTCAATGGTATACATACATTAAACATTGTCATAGCTGTAGTATGAATCTGCTGGTAGCTAAAGCTAACAAACTAGGTTCAGTGTTAGCTAGCTAACATTAGGCTGAAGTAATCCTTCTTCCCCCACCCCCCATTAAAAAAAAGAAATAATATAAAATCATAAGTTGAATGCACCAATTTGTAAGTCGCTCTGGATAAGAGTGTCTGCTAAATGATGTAAATGTAAAATGTAATGTAAATGTTAGCTAGCGAGCCAGCAAGCTAACGTTCGCTAGCTAACTAACAGTACGCTTTAACTTGCAATAAAAACGACTTTCTGACAAAATTAGAAACGTATAACTTATAGACTCCCGGCATGTCCAGCCCATACATTATCTCAGCCAATCATGGCTAGTGGGAAGGTTCCTGTCTTTTTCCGTGGCTAAACCAACTAGGCTCGTAATCTTACCATTTTGTTCGTGTTTATGGATGAAATACAAGTTTGTTATTAAGGCACATGAAAGTTCTCATGTTCCAGAAGGCATTTCTGCCAAAAAACGCATTTTGATAAAAAAATATATGTTTACGTTCAAATGCCTCTCCTGTGAAATAGTGACGTGTGACATGCGCCTAGTTTCCTGAAACGAGTCACATATTAATGCACATGATTTTGGAATGAGAAGCTCGACGAGCAGATGTCTAAATACCTCATATGGTGTAGCTGGCCCGTTTCTAGATGCAGAAACGCAGTGTGTAATTAGGAAATACTAATTTTTTACGTCACATATGATATATTAATAATAATATTAATGCACATATAGTGAAGTAGAGCAGCGGTCAAATGTCCCTTTAAAAAGTTAGTGGATTTGGTGTCTCAGGCAGATGTTAGAGAGCCTTTTTACTGAATAATGTTTTTGTTTCATATGATTGTGTTCTGCTTTTCATGTTTGCTTTTCATGTATAGTGTAATTCTTGTTTATTGATGTGTTGTTTATTGATGTGTTTGACAGGTCATCATTGTACACTGAACAAGAATATGAACACAACATGTAAAGTGTTGGTCCCATGTTTCATGAGCTGAAATCAAAGATCCCAGAAATGTTCCATACGCACCAAAAGCTTATTTCAAAAAAAATGTGTGGACAAATTTGTTTACATCCCTGTTAGTTGCCAGAGAATTTAATGTTAATTTCTATACCTTAAGCCACCTCCAACGTCATTGTAGAGAATTTGGCAGTACGTCCAACTGGACTCACAACCGCAGACCATGTGTATGGCGTCATTTACATTTACATTTTAGTCATTTAGCAGACGCTCTTATCCAGAGCGACTTACAGTTAGTGAGTGCATACATTCTTTTTTTAATACTGGCCCCCCGTGGGAATCGAACCCAAAACCCTGGCGTTGCAAACGCCATGCTCCACCAACTGAGCTACATCCCTGCCGGCCATTCCCTCCCCTACCCTGGATGACGCTGGGCCAAATGTGCGCCACCCCATGGGTCTCCCGGTCGCGGCCGGCTACGACAGAGCCTGGATTCGAACCAGGATCTCTAGTGGCACAGCTTGCACTGCGATGCAGTGCCATAGACCACTGCGCCACTCGGGAGACGTCATGTGGGTGAACTGGTTTGCTGATGCCAACGTTTTGAACAGAGTGCCCCGTGGTGGCAGTGGGGTTATGGTATGGGCAGCCATAAGCTACGGAAAACGAACACAATTGCATTTTATTGACGGCAATTTGATGGCACAGAAATACCATGACGAGATCCTGAGGATAATTTTCTGGCCCATTTATTTTAAGGTATCTTTGACCAACAAATGCATATCTGTATTCCCAGTCATGTGAAATCCATAAATTAGGGCCTAATGAATTTCTTACAATTGACTGATTTCCTCATATGAACTGAAACTCAGTCAAATCTTTGAAATTGTTGCATGTTGCGTTTAAATTGTTGTTCATTACATGACCAAAAAGTATGTGGACACCTGCTTGTCGAACATCTCATTCCAAAATCATGGGCATCAATATGGAGCTGGTCCCCCCCTTTGCTGCTATAACAGCCTCCACTCTTCTGGGAAGGCTTTCCACTAGATGTTGGAACATCAGGGACTTGCTTCCATTCAGCCACAAGAGCATTAGTGAGGTTGGGCACTGATGTTGGGCGATTAGGCCTGGCTCGCAGTCTGCGTTCCAATTCATCCCAAAAGGTGTTTGATGGGGTTGAGGTCAGGGCTCTGTGCAGGCCAGTCAAGTTCTTCCACACCGATCTCGACAAACCATTTCTTTATGGACCTCACTTTGTGCACGGGGGCATTGTCATACTAAAACAGGAAAGGGCCTTCCCCAAACTGTTGCCACCAAGCTGGAAACACAGAATCGTCTACAATATCATTGTATGCTGAAGCGTTAAGATTTCCCTTCACTGGAACTAAGGGGCCTAGCTTGCACCATGAAAAACAGCCCCAGACCAGTATTCCTCCTCCACCAAACTTTACAGTTGTCACTATACATTTGGGCAGGTAGCGTTCTCCTTTCATCCGCCAATCCCAGATTTGTCTGTCGGACTGCAAGTTAGTGAATCGTGATTCATCACTCCAGAGAACGCGTTTCCAATGCTCCAGAGTCCAATGGCGGCGATCTTTACACCACTCCAGCCGACGTTTAGCATTGCTCATGCCAGTGATTTCAATAGGCAGCAGCAGCCTCTAATGTGCTAGTGAAGGCTATTTAACAGTCTGATGGCCTTGAGATATGAGCTGTTTTTCAGTCTCTCGGTCCCAGCTTTGATGCACCTGTACTGACCTCGACTTCTGGATGATAGCGTGGTGAACAGGCAGTGGCTCGAGTGGTTGATGTCATTGATGATCTTTTTGGCCTTCCTGTGACATCGGGTGCTGTAGGTGTCCTGGAGGGCGGGTAGTTTGTCCCCGGTAATGCGTTGGGCAGACCGCACCACCTAATGTTAGTAAGCTCTGTGCTAAGTCTGCTCTCCAACATAGTTTTGCTTTTATGAGACACCAGAAGTGTAGAGTCATCCGCATAAAGGAAAAGAGGACAAGGACAAGCATCTTTCATATCGTTAATATACAGTAAAAACAGTAGTGGCCTAAGCACGCTTCCCTGCGGAACGCCACAACTCATTGGTTTTGTCTGAGACAGTGAACCACCTGACTAGTGCCTCCAGTTTGGAGATTAGGAGACAGTGGTTAACTGTATCAAAGGCCTTCTGTAGGTCAAGCAGCACCATTCCACAGAGATTTCCCTCATCTATCTCTTTCCTGATGAAGTCAGTCAGGTAAAGTAGACATGAATCAGTGGAGTATGTTTTTCTAAAACCCGACTGAAAATCATACATTAGACTTTGTTTGTTTACATATTCATGAATGTGCTCATGTACAACTCTCTCCAATAAATGTGCTTTAGCTGTCACGCCTGATATTGGCTACACTATCTAGCTACTTCCCTCTCCTTGCTGGCCTGATATTGGCTACACTATCTAGCTACTTCCCTCTCCTTGCTGACCTGATATTGGCTACACTATCTAGCTACTTCCCTCTCCTTGCTGGCCTGATATTGGCTACACTATCTAGCTACTTCCCTCTCCTTGATGGCCTGATATTGGCTACACTATCTAGCTACTTCCCTCTCCTTGCTGGCCTGATATTGGCTACACTATCTAGCTACTTCCCTCTCCTTGCTGGCCTGATATTGGCTACACTATCTAGCTACTTCCCTCTCCTTGCTGGCCTGATATTGGCTACATTCTATCAGAGACTGTATCACAGTGATGATGGTTACTACCACTATTACAAGTTGTTTCTCAAAATATAAATCGGTGCGATGGAACAAATTATCTATGTAAGCTGGTGCCAGCGACATGTGATCCAGCTGCCCAGTGAAGCAACTGCTGCCCAGTGGGACGCACCTCCATACAAAACCATTAGCACTGGTCATTCACACCGGCTTGTAATTACGTTGTCTGATCGGCATGTCACGGTGACATTCAGATGGTGACCAATACTACAAGTTATTTCTCCCATTGAAATTAACACCAGCACCATGCTGCTGTTGTTGTTGCCAGCATAAACATTTACATTACATTTTAGTCATTTAGCAGACATTCTTATCCAGAGCGACTTACAGTTAGTGCATACATTTTTTAATACTGGCCCCCCGTGGGAATCGAACCCATAACCCTGCCGTTGCAAGCGCCATGCCCTACCAACTGAGCTACACGGGGCCCCTAGGTAGCTGGGAAGGGCTCATCAGGACGACTGACTGAACTGACTGAAGCGAATCCATTCGTCACCACTCAACTCTCAGCTGCACGACAAACATCAATTTGGGCACCAGGCATGTCCTTATAGCCGCTCCCAGGTAGGTAGCTTATTTGCAAAACACTAGGTTAGTATTCATGGCACATTGTAGATATCTAACTAGGATCTGTACAAGACACAAGATCAAATGCATAAATAAGCCAACAAATATTAGTAAAATAAAATATGGAGCAGTAAATACATTTTCAATATATATTTTATTTTGGATCATGGTAGCTAGCATCTAGCTAGCCGACAGCAAAGGTGTCAAAGCAAAAGAGCTTGCAGGGATTTGTAGTCTTGCATGATGTCTACTTTGATGCTAATTAGCATTTTCAAAACTGAGAAAAAAATAGAGCCGAATATATTGATAAAAGTCACCTTGTCCAAAGAGAGATTTACACAGTTATCAAAACGTCACATTTACATTTACATCATTTAGCAGACGTCACGCCAGGAAACATCATTTAGCAGACGTCACGCCAGGAAACATCATTTAGCAGACGTCACGCCAGGAAACATCATTTAGCAGACGTCACGCCAGGAAACATCATTTAGCAGACGTCACGCCAGGAAACATCATTTAGCAGACGTCACGCCAGGAAACATCATTTAGCAGACGTCACGCCAGGAAACATCATTTAGCAGACGTCACGCCAGGAAACATCATTTAGCAGACGTCACGCCAGGAAACATCATTTAGCAGACGTCACGCCAGGAAACATCATTTAGCAGACGTCACGCCAGGAAACCCTACATGAAACACAGACCTTGTTTGAACTGGGTCTAAAATCTGCTATGGGGAAAATGAATGGTGAAAAAAACGATTGGAACCATTTCCGTGTTTGACCGCTAGGTTTTATGGGTATTATGACGTGTCAACTGTGGAGCTTTATAGAGGCGCCCACAACCTGCTGATTCCTGGTTTAACCAATCTTGTGTATAACCAGAGAGGAAGAGGCAAAGCGAGAGGTTTTACTCCACCCAAAATCTCTCCACGAAATAAGTCCATGAAATTAGGAATTTTGTATGGAGGTCAATGAGTGTCCAGTTTGGTCAACAAAAAATGTAATTGCTACGTGAGGCTTATTTGATTGAAACTGAAGTTTTGTAATGGTTGGGTTGTTATGAATGCACTGATATAAGTTCACTACGTGGCATTTTGGCAAATATGAATTAGCAGTTCAGTCAGTCGTCCTGGAACGAACACACCACCACCCTGGACCCAACACACCACCACCCTGGACCCTAAAGCACCACCACCCTGGACCCAACACACCACCACCCTGGACCCAACACACCACCACCCTGGAACCAACACACCACCACCCTGGACCCAACACACCACCACCCTGGACCCTAAAGCACCACCACCCTGGACCCAACACCACCACCCTGGACCCAACACACCACCACCCTGGACCCAACACACCACCACCCTGGACCCAACACACCACCACCCTGGACCCAACACACCACCACCCTGGACCCAACACACCACCACCCTGGACCCAACACACCACCACCCTGGACCCAACACACCACCACCCTGGACCCAACACACCACCACCCTGGACCCAACACACCACCACCCTGGACCCAACACACCACCACCCTGGATCTAACACACCACCACCTTTGACCCAACACACCACCACCCTGGACTGGACCCAACACACCACGACCCTGGACCCAACACACCACCACCCTGGACTCAACACACCACCACCCTGGACCCAACACACCACCACCCTGGACCCAACACACCACCACCCTGGACCCAACACACCACCACCCTGGACCCAACACACCACCACCCTGGACCCAACACACCACCACCCTGGATCTAACACACCACCACCTTTGACCCAACACACCACCACCCTGGACCCAACACACCACCACCCTGGATCCAACACACCACCACCCTGGACCCAACACACCACCACCCTGGATCCAACACACCACCACCCTGGACCCAACACACCACCACCCTGGACCCAACACACCACCACCCTGGACCCAACACACCACCACCCTGGACCCAACACACCACCACCCTGGATCTAACACACCACCACCTTTGACCCAACACACCACCACCCTGGACCCAACACACCACCACCCTGGATCCAACACACCACCACCCTGGACTGGACCCAACACACCACCACCCTGGACCAAACACAACACCATCCTGGACCCAACACACCACCACCTTTGACCCAACACACTACCACCCTGGAACCTAAAGCACCACCACCCTGGACCCTAAAGCACCACCACCCTGGACCCAACACACCACCACCCTGGACCAAACACACCACCACCCTGGACCCAACACACCACCACCCTGGACCCAACACACCACCACCCTGGAACCTAAAGCACCACCACCCTGGACCCAACACACCACCACCCTGGACCCAACACACCACCACCCTGGACCAAACACACCACCACCCTGGACCCAACACACCACCACCCTGGACCCAACACACCACCACCCTGGACCCAACACACCAACACCCTGGACCCTAAAGCACCACCACCCTGGACCCAACACACCACCACCCTGGACCCAACACACCACCACCCTGGACCCAACACACCACCACCCTGGACCCAACACACCACCACCCTGGATCTAATAACACACCACCACCTTTGACCCAACACACCACCACCCTGGACCCAACACACCACCACCCTGGACCCTAAAGCACCACCACCCTGGACCCAACACACCACCACCCTGGACCCAACACACCACCACCCTGGACCCAACACACCACCACCCTGGACCCAACACACCACCACCCTGGAACCTAAAGCACCACCACCCTGGACCCAACACACCACCACCCTGGACCCAACACACCACCACCCTGGACCCAACACACCACCACCCTGGACCCAACACCACCACCCTGGACCCAACACACCACCACCCTGGAACCTAAAGCACCACCACCCTGGACCCAACACACCACCACCCTGGACCCAACACACCACCACCCTGGACCCTAAAGCACCACCACCCTGGACCCAACACACCACCACCCTGGACCCAACACACCACCACCCTGTACCCAACACACCACCACCCTGGACCCAACACACCACCACCCTGGAACCTAAAGCACCACCACCACCCTGGACCCAACACACCACCACCCTGGACCCAACACACCACCACCCTGGACCCAACACACCACCACCCTGGACCCTAAAGCACCACCACCCTGGACCCAACACACCACCACCCTGGACCCAACACACCACCACCCTGGATCTAACACACCACCACCTTTGACCCAACACACCACCACCCTGGACCCAACACACCACCACCCTGGACCCAACACACCACCACCCTGGACCCAACACACCACCACCCTGGACCCAACACACCACCACCCTGGACCCAACACAACACCACCCTGGACCCAACACACCACCACCCTGGACCCAACACACCACCACCCTGGACCCAACACACCACCACCCTGGACCCAACACACCACCACCCTGGACCCAACACACCACCACCCTGGACCCTAAAGCACCACCACCCTGGACCCAACACACCACCACCCTGGACCCAACACACCACCACCCTGGACCCAACACACCACCACCCTGGACCCACCCAACACACCACCACCCTGGACCCAACACACCACCACCCTGGACCCAACACACCACCACCCTGGACCCAACACACCACCACCCTGGACCCAACACAACACCACCCTGGACCCAACACACCACCACCCTGGAGCCAACACACCACCACCCTGGACCCAACACACCACCACCCTGGACCCAACACACCACCACCCTGGACCCAACACACCACCACCCTGGACCCAACACACCACCACCCTGGACCCTAAAGCACCACCACCCTGGACCCAACACACCACCACCCTGGACCCAACACACCACCACCCTGGACCCAACACACCACCACCCTGGACCCAACACACCACCACCCTGGACCCAACACACCACCACCCTGGACCCAACACACCACCACCCTGGACAAACACACCACCACCCTGGACCCAACACACCACCACCCTGGACAAACACACCACCACCCTGGACCCAACACACCACCACCCTGGACCCTAAAGCACCTCCACACCCTGGACCCAACACACCACCACCCTGGACCCAACACACCACCACCCTGGACCCAACACACCACCACCCTGGACCCAACACACCACCACCCTGGACCCAACACACCACCACCCTGGACCCAACACACCACCACCCTGGACCCAACACACCACCACCCTGGACCCAACACACCACCACCCTGGACCCAACACTCCACCACCCTGGACCCAACACACCACTACCCTGGACCCAACACACCACCACCCTGGACCCAACACACCACCGCCCTGGACCCAACACACCACCACCCTGGACCCTAAAGCACCACCACCCTGGACCCAACACACCACCACCCTGGACCCAACACACCACCACCCTGGACAAACACACCACCACCCTGGACCCAACACACCACCACCCTGGACCCTAAAGCACCTCCACCCTGGACCCAACACACCACCACCCTGGACCCAACACACCACCACCCTGGACCCAACACACCACCACCCTGGACCCAACAACCACCACCCTGGACCCAACACACCACCACCCTGGACCCAACACAACACCACCCTGGACCCAACACACCACCACCTTTGACCCAACACACCACCACCCTGGAACCTAATGCACCACCACCCTGGACCCAACACACCACCACCCTGGACCCAACACACCACCACCCTGGACCAAACACACCACCACCCTGGACCCAACACACCACCACCCTGGACCCAACACACCACCACCCTGGACCCTAAAGCACCACCACCCTGGACCCAACACACCACCACCCTGGACCCAACACACCACCACCCTGGACCCAACACACCACCACCCTGGACCCAACACACCACCACCCTGGAACCTAAAGCACCACCACCCTGGACCCAACACACCACCACCCTGGACCCAACACACCACCACCCTGGACCCAACACACCACCACCCTGGACCCAACACACCACCACCCTGGACCCAACACACCACCACACTGGAACCTAAAGCACCACCACCCTGTGGACCCAACACACCACCACCCTGGACACAACACACCACCACCCTGGACCCTAAAGCACCACCACCCTGGACCCAACACACCACCACCCTGGAACCTAAAGCACCACCACCCTGGACCCAACACACCACCACCCTGGACCCAACACACCACCACCCTGGACCCAACACACCACCACCCTGGACCCAACACACCACCACCCTGGACCCAACACACCACCACACTGGAACCTAAAGCACCACCACCCTGGACCCAACACACCACCACCCTGGACACAACACACCACCACCCTGGACCCTAAAGCACCACCACCCTGGACCCAACACACCACCACTCTGGACCCTAAAGCACCACCACCCTGGACCCAACACACCACCACCCTGGACCCAACACACCACCACCCTGGACCCAACACACCACCACCCTGGACCCAACACACCACCACCCTGGACCCTAAAGCACCACCACCCTGGACCCAACACACCACCACCCTGGACCCTAACCCTAAAGCACCACCACCCTGGACCCAACACACCACCACCCTGGACCCAACACACCACCACCCTGGACCCTAAAGCACCACCACCCTGGACCCAACACACCACCACCCTGGACCCAACACACCACCACCCTGGACCCAACACACCACCACCCTGGACCCAACACACCACCACCCTGGACCCAACACACCACCACCCTGGACCCAACACACCACCACCCTGGACAAACACACCACCACCCTGGACCCAACACACCACCACCCTGGACAAACACACCACCACCCTGGACCCAACACACCACCACCCTGGACCCTAAAGCACCTCCACCCTGGACCCAACACACCACCACCCTGGACCCAACACACCACCACCCTGGACCCAACACACCACCACCCTGGACCCAACACACCACCACCCTGGACCCAACACTCCACCACCCTGGACCCAACACACCACTACCCTGGACCCAACACACCACCACCCTGGACGGACCCAACACACCACCGCCCTGGACCCAACACACCACCACCCTGGACCCTAAAGCACCACCACCCTGGACCCAACACACCACCACCCTGGACCCAACACACCACCACCCTGGACCCAACACACCACCACCCTGGACCCAACACACCACCACCCTGGACCCAACACACCACCACCCTGGACCCAACACACCACCACCCTGGACCCTAAAGCACCACCACCCTGGACCCAACACACCACCACCCTGGACCCTAAAGCACCTCCACCCTGGACCCAACACACCACCACCCTGGACCCAACACACCACCACCCTGGACCCAACACACCACCACCCTGGACCAAACACACCACCACCCTGGACCCAACACACCACCACCCTGGACCCAACACACCACCACCCTGGACCCTAAAGCACCACCACCCTGGACCCAACACACCACCACCCTGGACCCAACACACCACCACCCTGGACCCAACACACCACCACCCCACCCTGGACCCAACACACCACCACACTGGAACCTAAAGCACCACCACCCTGGACCCAACACACCACCACCCTGGACACAACACACCACCACCCTGGACCCTAAAGCACCACCACCCTGGACCCAACACACCACCACCCTGGACCCAACACACCACCACCCTGGACCCAACACACCACCACCCTGGACCCAACACACCACCACCCTGGAACCTAAAGCACCACCACCCTGGACCCAACACACCACCACCCTGGACCCAACACACCACCACCCTGGACCCAACACACCACCACCCTGGACCCAACACACCACCACCCTGGACCCAACACACCACCACACTGGAACCTAAAGCACCACCACCCTGGACCCAACACACCACCACCCTGGACACAACAAACCACCACCCTGGACCCTAAAGCACCACCACCCTGGACCCAACACACCACCACCCTGGAACCTAAAGCACCACCACCCTGGACCCAACACACCACCACCCCACCCTGGACCCAACACACCACCACCCTGGACCCAACACACCACCACCCTGGACCCAACACACCACCACCCTGGACCCAACACACCACCACACTGGAACCTAAAGCACCACCACCCTGGACCCAACACACCACCACCCTGGACACAACACACCACCACCCTGGACCCTAAAGCACCACCACCCTGGACCCAACACACCACCACTCTGGACCCTAAAGCACCACCACCCTGGACCCAACACACCACCACCCTGGACCCAACACACCACCGCCCTGGACCCAACACACCACCACCCTGGACCCAACACACCACCACCCTGGACCCTAAAGCACCACCACCCTGGACCCAACACACCACCACCCTGGACCCTAAAGCACCACCACCCTGGACCCAACACACCACCACCTTTGACCCAACAAACCACCACCCTGGAACCTAATGCACCACCACCCTGGACCCAACACACCACCACCCTGGACCCAACACACCACCACCCTGGACTGGACCAAACACACCACCACCCTGGACCCAACACACCACCACCCTGGACCCAACACACCACCACCCTGGACCCTAAAGCACCACCACCCTGGACCCAACACACCACCACCCTGGACCCAACACACCACCACCCTGGACCCAACACACCACCACCCTGGACCCAACACACCACCACCCTGGACCCTAAAGCACCACCACCCTGGACCCAACACACCACCACCCTGGACCCAACACACCACCACCCTGGACCCAACACACCACCACCCTGGACCCAACACACCACCACCCTGGACCCAACACACCACCACACTGGAACCTAAAGCACCACCACCCTGGACCCAACACACCACCACCCTGGACACAACACACCACCACCCTGGACCCTAAAGCACCACCACCCTGGACCCAACACACCACCACCCTGGAACCTAAAGCACCACCACCCTGGACCCAACACACCACCACCCTGGACCCAACACACCACCACCCTGGACCCAACCCAACACACCACCACCCTGGACCCAACACACCACCACCCTGGACCCAACACACCACCACACTGGAACCTAAAGCACCACCACCCTGGACCCAACACACCACCACCCTGGACACAACACACCACCACCCTGGACCCTAAAGCACCACCACCCTGGACCCAACACACCACCACTCTGGACCCTAAAGCACCACCACCCTGGACCCAACACACCACCACCCTGGACCCAACACACCACCACCCTGGACCCAACACACCACCACCCTGGACCCAACACACCACCACCCTGGACCCTAAAGCACCACCACCCTGGACCCAACACACCACCACCCTGGACCCTAAAGCACCACCACCCTGGACCCAACACACCACCACCCTGGACCCAACACACCACCACCCTGGACCCTAAAGCACCACCACCCTGGACCCAACACACCACCACCCTGGACCCAACACACCACCACCCTGGACCCAACACACCACCACCCTGGACCCAACCCAACACACCACCACCCTGGACCCAACACACCACCACCCTGGACCCAACACACCACCACCCTGGACAAACACACCACCACCCTGGACCCAACACACCACCACCCTGGACAAACACACCACCACCCTGGACCCAACACACCACCACCCTGGACCCTAAAGCACCTCCACCCTGGACCCAACACACCACCACCCTGGACCCAACACACCACCACCCTGGACCCAACACACCACCACCCTGGACCCAACACACCACCACCCTGGACCCAACACTCCACCACCCTGGACCCAACACACCACTACCCTGGACCCAACACACCACCACCCTGGACCCAACACACCACCGCCCTGGACCCAACACACCACCACCCTGGACCCTAAAGCACCACCACCCTGGACCCAACACACCACCACCCTGGACCCAACACACCACCACCCTGGACCCAACACACCACCACCCTGGACCCAACACACCACCACCCTGGACCCAACACACCACCACACCACCCTGGACCCAACACACCACCACCCTGGACCCTAAAGCACCACCACCCTGGACCCAACACACCACCACCCTGGACCCTAAAGCACCTCCACCCTGGACCCAACACACCACCACCCTGGACCCAACACACCACCACCCTGGACCCAACACACCACCACCCTGGACCAAACACACCACCACCCTGGACCCAACACACCACCACCCTGGACCCAACACACCACCACCCTGGACCCTAAAGCACCACCACCCTGGACCCAACACACCACCACCCTGGACCCAACACACCACCACCCTGGACCCAACACACCACCACCCTGGACCCAACACACCACCACCCTGGACCCAACACACCACCACACTGGAACCTAAAGCACCACCACCCTGGACCCAACACACCACCACCCTGGACACAACACACCACCACCCTGGACCCTAAAGCACCACCACCCTGGACCCAACACACCACCACCCTGGACCCAACACACCACCACCCACCCTGGACCCAACACACCACCACCCTGGACCCAACACACCACCACCCTGGAACCTAAAGCACCACCACCCTGGACCCAACACACCACCACCCTGGACCCAACACACCACCACCCTGGACCCAACACACCACCACCCTGGACCCAACACACCACCACCCTGGACCCAACACACCACCACACTGGAACCTAAAGCACCACCACCCTGGACCCAACACACCACCACCCTGGACACAACACACCACCACCCTGGACCCTAAAGCACCACCACCCTGGACCCAACACACCACCACCCTGGAACCTAAAGCACCACCACCCTGGACCCAACACACCACCACCCTGGACCCAACACACCACCACCCTGGACCCAACACACCACCACCCTGGACCCAACACACCACCACCCTGGACCCAACACACCACCACACTGGAACCTAAAGCACCACCACCCTGGACCCAACACACCACCACCCTGGACACAACACACCACCACCCTGGACTGGACCCTAAAGCACCACCACCCTGGACCCAACACACCACCACTCTGGACCCTAAAGCACCACCACCCTGGACCCAACACACCACCACCCTGGACCCAACACACCACCACCCTGGACCCAACACACCACCCACCCTGGACCCAACACACCACCACCCTGGACCCAACACACCACCACCCTGGACCCAACACACCACCACCCTGGACCCTAAAGCACCACCACCCTGGACCCAACACACCACCACCCTGGACCCTAAAGCACCTCCACCCTGGACCCAACACACCACCACCCTGGACCCAACACACCACCACCCTGGACCCAACACACCACCACCCTGGACCAAACACACCACCACCCTGGACCCAACACACCACCACCCTGGACCCAACACACCACCACCCTGGACCCTAAAGCACCACCACCCTGGACCCAACACACCACCACCCTGGACCCAACACACCACCACCCTGGACCCAACACACCACCACCCTGGCCTGGACCCAACACACCACCACCCTGGACCCAACACACCACCACACTGGAACCTAAAGCACCACCACCCTGGACCCAACACACCACCACCCTGGACACAACACACCACCACCCTGGACCCTAAAGCACCACCACCCTGGACCCAACACACCACCACCCTGGACCCAACACACCACCACCCTGGACCCAACACACCACCACCCTGGACCCAACACACCACCACCCTGGAACCTAAAGCACCACCACCCTGGACCCAACACACCACCACCCTGGACCCAACACACCACCACCCTGGACCCAACACACCACCACCCTGGACCCAACACACCACCACCCTGGACCCAACACACCACCACACTGGAACCTAAAGCACCACCACCCTGGACCCAACACACCACCACCCTGGACACAACACACCACCACCCTGGACCCTAAAGCACCACCACCCTGGACCCAACACACCACCACCCTGGAACCTAAAGCACCACCACCCTGGACCCGGAGGACCCAACACACCACCACCCTGGACCCAACACACCACCACCCTGGACCCAACACACCACCACCCTGGACCCAACACACCACCACCCTGGACCCAACACACCACCACACTGGAACCTAAAGCACCACCACCCTGGACCCAACACACCACCACCCTGGACACAACACACCACCACCCTGGACCCTAAAGCACCACCACCCTGGACCCAACACACCACCACTCTGGACCCTAAAGCACCACCACCCTGGACCCAACACACCACCACCCTGGACCCAACACACCACCACCCTGGACCCAACACACCACCACCCTGGACCCAACACACCACCACCCTGGACCCTAAAGCACCACCACCCTGGACCCAACACACCACCACCCTGGACCCTAAAGCACCACCACCCTGGACCCAACACACCACCACCCTGGACCCAACACACCACCACCCTGGACCCTAAAGCACCACCACCCTGGACCCAACACACCACCACCCTGGACCCACCCAACACACCACCACCCTGGACCCAACACACCACCACCCTGGACCCAACACACCACCACCCTGGACCCAACACACCACCACCCTGGACCCAACACACCACCACCCTGGACAAACACACCACCACCCTGGACCCAACACACCACCACCCTGGACAAACACACCACCACCCTGGACCCAACACACCACCACCCTGGACCCTAAAGCACCTCCACCCTGGACCCAACACACCACCACCCTGGACCCAACACACCACCACCCTGGACCCAACACACCACCACCCTGGACCCAACACACCACCACCCTGGACCCAACACTCCACCACCCTGGACCCAACACACCACTACCCTGGACCCAACACACCACCACCCTGGACCCAACACACCACCGCCCTGGACCCAACACACCACCACCCCTGGACCCTAAAGCACCACCACCCTGGACCCAACACACCACCACCCTGGACCCAACACACCACCACCCTGGCCTGGACCCAACACACCACCACCCTGGACCCAACACACCACCACCCTGGACCCAACACACCACCACCCTGGACCCAACACACCACCACCCTGGACCCTAAAGCACCACCACCCTGGACCCAACACACCACCACCCTGGACCCTAAAGCACCTCCACCCTGGACCCAACACACCACCACCCTGGACCCAACACACCACCACCCTGGACCCAACACACCACCACCCTGGACCAAACACACCACCACCCTGGACCCAACACACCACCACCCTGGACCCAACACACCACCACCCTGGACCCTAAAGCACCACCACCCTGGACCCAACACACCACCACCCTGGACCCAACACACCACCACCCTGGACCCAACACACCACCACCCTGGACCCAACACACCACCACCCTGGACCCTAAAGCACCACCACCCTGGACCCAACACACCACCACCCTGGACCCTAAAGCACCACCACCCTGGACCCAACACACCACCACCCTGGACCCACAGACCCAACACACCACCACCCTGGACCCTAAAGCACCACCACCCTGGACCCAACACACCACCACCCTGGACCCAACACACCACCACCCTGGACCCAACACACCACCACCCTGGACCCAACACACCACCACCCTGGACCCAACACACCACCACCCTGGACCCAACACACCACCACCCTGGACAAACACACCACCACCCTGGACCCAACACACCACCACCCTGGACAAACACACCACCACCCTGGACCCAACACACCACCACCCTGGACCCTAAAGCACCTCCACCCTGGACCCAACACACCACCACCCTGGACCCAACACACCACCACCCTGGACCCAACACACCACCACCCTGGACCAAACACACCACCACCCTGGACCCAACACACCACCACCCTGGACACAACACACCACCACCCTGGACCCTAAAGCACCACCACCCTGGACCCAACACACCACCACCCTGGACCCTAAAGCACCACCACCCTGGACCCAACACACCACACCACCACCCTGGACCCAACACACCACCACCCTGGACCCAACACACCACCACCCTGGACCCAACACACCACCACCCTGGACCCTAAAGCACCACCACCCTGGACCCAACACACCACCACCCTGGACCCTAAAGCACCACCACCCTGGACCCAACACACCACCACCCTGGACCCAACACACCACCACCCTGGACCCTAAAGCACCACCACCCTGGACCCAACACACCACCACCCTGGACCCAACACACCACCACCCTGGACCCAACACACCACCACCCTGGACCCAACACACCACCACCCTGGACCCAACACACCACCACCCTGGACCCAACACACCACCACCCTGGACAAACACACCACCACCCTGGACCCAACACACCACCACCCTGGACAAACACACCACCACCCTGGACCCAACACACCACCACCCTGGACCCTAAAGCACCTCCACCCTGGACCCAACACACCACCACCCTGGACCCAACACACCACACCACCACCCTGGACCCAACACACCACCACCCTGGACCCAACACTCCACCACCCTGGACCCAACACACCACTACCCTAGACCCAACACACCACCACCCTGGACCCAACACACCACCGCCCTGGACCCAACACACCACCACCCTGGACCCTAAAGCACCACCACCCTGGACCCAACACACCACCACCCTGGACCCAACACACCACCACCCTGGACCCAACACACCACCACCCTGGACCCAACACACCACCACCCTGGACCCAACACACCACCACCCTGGACCCAACACACCACCACCCTGGACCCTAAAGCACCACCACCCTGGACCCAACACACCACCACCCTGGACCCTAAAGCACCTCCACCCTGGACCCAACACACCACCACCCTGGACCCAACACACCACCACCCTGGACCCAACACACCACCACCCTGGACCAAACACACCACCACCCTGGACCCAACACACCACCACCCTGGACACAACACACCACCCCACCACCCTGGACCCTAAAGCACCACCACCCTGGACCCAACACACCACCACCCTGGACCCTAAAGCACCACCACCCTGGACCCAACACACCACCACCCTGGACCCAACACACCACCACCCTGGACCCAACACACCACCACCCTGGACCCAACACACCACCACCCTGGACCCTAAAGCACCACCACCCTGGACCCAACACACCACCACCCTGGACCCTAAAGCACCACCACCCTGGACCCAACACACCACCACCCTGGACCCAACACACCACCACCCTGGACCCTAAAGCACCACCACCCTGGACCCAACACACCACCACCCTGGACCCAACACACCACCACCCTGGACCCAACACACCACCACCCTGGACCCAACACACCACCACCCTGGACCCAACACACCACCACCCTGGACCCAACACACCACCACCCTGGACAAACACACCACCACCCTGGACCCAACACACCACCACCCTGGACAAACACACCACCACACCACCCTGGACCCAACACACTACCACCCTGGACCCTAAAGCACCTCCACCCTGGACCCAACACACCACCACCCTGGACCCAACACACCACCACCCTGGACCCAACACTCCACCACCCTGGACCAAACACACCACCACCCTGGACCCAACACACCACCACCCTGGACCCAACACACCACCACCCTGGACCCAACACACCACCACCCTGGACCCAACACACCACCACCCTGGACCCTAAAGCACCACCACCCTGGACCCAACACCCACCACCCTGGACCCTAAAGCACCTCCACCCTGGACCCAACACACCACCACCCTGGACCCAACACACCACCACCCTGGACCCAACACACCACCACCCTGGACCAAACACACCACCACCCTGGACCCAACACACCACCACCCTGGACACAACACACCACCACCCTGGACCCTAAAGCACCACCACCCTGGACCCAACACACCACCACCCTGGACCGGACCCTAAAGCACCACCACCCTGGACCCAACACACCACCACCCTGGACCCAACACACCACCACCCTGGACCCAACACACCACCACCCTGGACCCAACACACCACCACCCTGGACCCTAAAGCACCACCACCCTGGACCCAACACACCACCACCCTGGACCCTAAAGCACCACCACCCTGGACCCAACACACCACCACCCTGGACCCAACACACCACCACCCTGGACCCTAAAGCACCACCACCCTGGACCCAACACACCAGCACCCTGGACCCAACACACCACCACCCTGGACCCAACACACCACCACCCTGGACCCAACACACCACCACCCTGGACCCAACACACCACCACCCTGGACCCAACACACCACCACCCTGGACAAACACACCACCACCCTGGACCCAACACACCACCACCCTGGACAAACACACCACCACCCTGGACCCAACACACCACCACCCTGGACCCTAAAGCACCTCCACCCTGGACCCAACCCAACACACCACCACCCTGGACCCAACACACCACCACCCTGGACCCAACACACCACCACCCTGGACCCAACACACCACCACCCTGGACCCAACACACCACCACCCTGGACCCAACACACCACCACCCTGGACCCAACACACCACCACCCTGGACCCAACACACCACCACCCTGGACCCAACACTCCACCACCCTGGACCCAACACACCACTACCCTGGACCCAACACACCACCACCCTGGACCCAACACACCACCGCCCTGGACCCAACACACCACCACCCTGGACCCTAAAGCACCACCACCCTGGACCCAACACACCACCACCCTGGACCCAACACACCACCACCCTGGACCCAACACACCACCACCCTGGACCCAACACACCACCACCCTGGACCCAACACACCACCACCCTGGACCCAACACACCACCACCCTGGACCCTAAAGCACCACCACCCTGGACCCAACACACCACCACCCTGGATGGACCCTAAAGCACCTCCACCCTGGACCCAACACACCACCACCCTGGACCCAACACACCACCACCCTGGACCCAACACACCACCACCCTGGACCCAACACACCACCACCCTGGACCCAACACACCACCACCCTGGACCCAACACTCCACCACCCTGGACCCAACACACCACTACCCTGGACCCAACACACCACCACCCTGGACCCAACACACCACCACCCTGGACCCAACACACCACCACCCTGGACCCAACACACCACCACCCTGGACCCAACACACCACCACCCTGGACCCAACACACCACCACCCTGGACCCAACACACCACCACCCTGGACCCAACACTCCACCACCCTGGACCCAACACACCACTACCCTGGACCCAACACACCACCACCCTGGACCCAACACACCACCGCCCTGGACCCAACACACCACCACCCTGGACCCTAAAGCACCACCACCCTGGACCCAACACACCACCACCCTGGACCCAACACACACCACCACCCTGGACCCAACACACCACCACCCTGGACCCAACACACCACCACCCTGGACCCAACACACCACCACCCTGGACCCAACACACCACCACCCTGGACCCTAAAGCACCACCACCCTGGACCCAACACACCACCACCCTGGACCCTAAAGCACCACCACCCTGGACCCAACACACCACCACCCTGGACCCAACACACCACCACCCTGGACCCAACACACCACCACCCTGGACCCAACACACCACCACCCTGGACCCAACACACCACCACCCTGGACCCAACACACCACCACCCTGGACCCAACACACCACCACCCTGGACCCAACACACCACCACCCTGGACCCAACACACCACCACCCTGGACCCAACACACTACCACCCTGGACCCAACACACCACCACCCTGGACCAACAGGTATTGTTGTATTTGTAGTTTTAATGGAGACCCATTAGCTGCTGCCAAGGCTGTGTGCCAGTAGTTCAAACAGACAGCTCGGTTCATTCAACATGTCAATACCTCTCACAAATACAAGTAGTGATGAAGTCAATCTCTCCTCCACTTTGAGCCAGGAGAGATTGACATGCATATTATTAATGTTAGCTCTCTGTGTACATCCAAGGGCCAGCCGTGTTGCCCTGATCTGTTCAATTTTCCTAATTCCCTCTTTGTGGCACCTGACCACACGACTGAACAGTAGTCCAGATGCGACAAAACTAGGGCCTGTAGGACCTGCCTTGTTGATAGTGTTGTTAAGAAGGCAGAGCAGCGCTTTATTATGGACAGACTTTAAATGACAGACTTCTCCCCATCTTAGCTACTGTTGTATCAATATATTTTGACCATGACAGTTTATAATCCAGGGTTACTCCAAGCAATTTAGTCTCCTCAACTTGCTCAATTTCCACATTATTTATTACAAGATTTAGTTGAGATTTAGGGTTTAGTGAATGATTTGTCCCAAATACAATGCTTTTAGTTTTATAAATATTTAGGACTAACTTATTCCTTGCCAGCCACTCTGAAACTAACTGCAGCTCTTTGTCAAGTGTTGCAGTCATTTCAGTCACTGTGGTAGCTGACGTGTATAGTGTTGAGTCATCCACATCCTTAGACACACTGGCTTTACTCAAAGCCAGTGGCATGTTGTTAGTAAAGATTGAAAAAAGTAAGGGGCAAGACAGCTGCCCTGGGGAATTCCTGATTCATCAATACATGGGGATTTAACAGCTTTTACAGTCATTTTCTTAATGGGTCACTGGAATAAGCAATTTCATAAATGTGTCAAGTGCAGCGTCTGGTTGCTCCTCATTACACACCACGGACCAACAAATTATTATTTACATCAACAACATAGGAATCACTACAAAACTTATTGTATAACCTCTTATACACTATATTAGGCCCAGCCTTTGGAACTTTGGTTTTCCTAGATATGGCTACTATATTGTGATCACTACATCTGATGGATTTAGATACTGCTTTCAAACAAATTTATGCAGCATTAGTAAAGATATGATCAATACATGTTGATGATTTTATTCCTGTACTGTTTGTAACTACCCTGGTAGGTTGACTGATAACCTGAACCAGGTTGCGGGCACTAGTTACAGTTTGAAGCTTTCTCTTGAGTGGGCAGCCTGATGAAAGCCAGTCAATATTTCAATCACCCAGAAAGTATAGCTCTCTATTGATATCACATATATTATCAAGCATTTCACAGATTTTATCCAGATACTGACTGTTAGCACTTGGTGGTCTATAGCAGCTTCCCACCAGAATGGGCTTTAGGTGAGGCAGGTGAACCTGTAGCCATATTACTTCAAGAGTATTTAACATGAGATCCTCTCTAAGTTTTACAGGAATGTGGTTCTGAATATAGACCACAACACCGCCCCATTGGCATTTCTGTATTTTCTGTAAATGTCATAACCTTGTATTGCTACCCACTGTATCATCAAAGGTATTATCTAAGTGAGTTTCAGAGATAGTCAGAATATGAATGTCATCTGTTACTAGCAAATTATTGATTTCATTAACCTTGTTTCTTAAGCTACATATGTTAACGTGGGCTATTTTTAACACTTTTCTGGGATGCTTGATGGTAGACATACTCTGGTTATTTTTATTAGTGCAGGGTGAGCTGCACACAGTGGACTTCCTACTAGGGCACACCACCTCAGTGCTAACAGTATAACTCTGGTTCATAGGCATATGATTACTGCATACAATAGCTGTAGGATCAGCAGAGGCATTCCGGGCAGTAAGAGGGACATAAATTAGGTTACTTACATTGTGTCTTCCAACGCCCCCTGGGATAATGTACATTTACTGAATCATTATGACAACTCAGCGACACAATGGTAGGGATTAAATGAGCTGGACTTGGGTCATTGATAAGTCATTGTCTCAACGCAGCCTTATAATGCTGTGAAAGGATCCAGGAACCCAAATGATTTTGGTGGATCCCATCCTCCTTATAATAAATGCTTTGTTTCCAGAAGATATCAAAACTGTCAATAGATGTTACACCCACAGAGCTGCAGTAGTCTCGTAGCCAGTTATGGAGGGATAAAAGGCTGCTGAACCGTTCAATGCCACGATTTAATGCAAATAGTCAAACTAACTAATTAACTAATCAAATGGCTGACTGGACTATTTGCATTGTTATTCCCCCCCCCCCCCCCCCCCCCCCCCCCCACCCCCCTTTTACGCTGCTGCTACTCCCTGTTAATTATCTATGCATAGTCACTTTAACTCTACCCACTTGTACATATTACCTCAATTACCTCGACTAGCCGGTGCCCCCCGCACATTGACACTGTACCGGTACCCCCCCTGTATATAGCCTCTCTACTGTACCGGTACCCCCCTGTATATAGCCTCTGTACCGGTACCCCCTGTATATAGCCTCCCGACTGTACCGGTACCCCCTGTATATAGCCTCTCTACTGTACCGGTACCCCCTGTATATAGCCTCTGTACCGGTACCCCCTGTATATAGCCTCCCTACTGTACCGGTACCCCCCTGTATATAGCCTCTGTACCGGTACCCCCTGTATACAGCCTCTGTACCGGTACCCCCTGTATATAGCCTCTCTACTGTACCGGTACCCCCTGTATATAGCCTCCCTACTGTACCGGTACCCCCTGTATATAGCCTCTGTACCGGTACCCCCCTGTATATAGCCTCTGTACCGGTACCCCCTGTATATAGCCTCCCTACTGTACCGGTACCCCCCTGTATATAGCCTCCCTACTGTACCGGTACCCCCTGTATATAGCCTCTGTACCGGTACCCCCTGTATATAGCCTCCCCTCCCTACTGTACCGGTACCCCCCTGTATATAGCCTCCCTACTGTACCGATACCCCCCTGTATATAGCCTCCCTACTGTACCGGTACCCCCCTGTATACAGCCTCCCTACTGTACCGGTACCCCCTGTATATAGCCTCTGTACCGGCACCCCCTGTATATAGCCTCTGTACCGGTACCCCCTGTATATACATTTACATTTACGTCATTTAGCAGACGCTCTTATCCAGAGAAACTTACAAATTGGTGCATTCACCTTATAGCCAGTGGCATAACCACTTTACAATTATTATTATTATTATTATTATTTATATTTTTTTTTTGGGGGGGGGGGGTAGAAGGATTAATTTATCCTATCCCAGGTATTCCTTAAAGAGGTGGGGTTTCAAATGTCTCCGGAAGGTGGTGAGTGACTCCGCTGTCCTGGCGTCGTGAGGGAGCTTGTTCCACCATTGGGGTGCCAGAGCAGCGAACAGTTTTGACTGGGCTGAGCGGGAACTATGCTTCCGCAGAGGAAGGGGAGCCAGCAGGCCAGAGGTGGATGAACGCAATGCCCTCGTTTGGGTGTAGGGACTGATCAGAGCCTGAAGGTACGGAGGTGCCGTTCCCATCACAGCTCCATAGGCAAGCACCATGGTCTTGTAACAGATGCGAGCTTCAACTGGAAGCCAGTGGAGTGTGCGGAGGAGCGGGGTGACGTGAGAGAACTTGGGAAGGTTGAACACCAGACGGGCTGCGGCATTCTGGATGAGTTGTAGGGGTTTAATGGCACAGGCAGGGAGCCCAGCCAACAGCGAGTTGCAGTAATCCAGACGGAAGATGACAAGTGCCTGGATTAGGACCTGTGCCGCTTCCTGTGTAAGGCAGGGTCGTACTCTCCGAATGTTGTAGAGCATGAACCTACAGGATCGGGTCACCGCCTTGATGTGATGTTAGCGGAGAACGACAGGGTGTTGTCCAGGGTCACGCCAAGGCTCTTCGCACTCTGGGAGGAGGACACAACGGAGTTGTCAACCGTGATGGCGAGATCATGGAACGGGCAGTCCTTCCCCGGGAGGAAGAGCAGCTCCGTCTTGCCAAGGTTCAGCTTGAGGTGGTGATCCGTCATCCATACTGATATGTCTGCCAGACATGCAGAGATGCGAATCGCCACCTGGTTATCAGAAGGGGGAAAGGAGAAGATTAGTTGTGTATCGTCAGCGTAGCAATGATAGGAGAGGCCATGTGAGGATATGACAGAGCCAAGTGACTTGGTGTATAGCGAGAATAGGAGAGGGCCTAGAACTGAGCCCTGGGGGACACCAGTGGTGAGAGCACGTGGGCGGAGACAGCTTCTCGCCACGCCACTTGGTAGGAGCGACCGGTCAGGTAGGACGTAATCCAATAGTGAGCCGCGCCGGAGATGCTCAGCTCGGAGAGGGTGGAGAGGAGGATCTGATGGTTCACAGTATCAAAGGCAGCAGACAGGTCTAGAAGGACAAGAGCAGAGGAGAGAAAGAAGTCAAAGCATAGTGTAGGGCAGTGTGAGCAGGACCAGCAGTGTCATTTGTCTTAACAAACGTGGATCGGATGTCGTCAACCTCCTTTTCAAAGTGGGGGGGGGGGGGAGGAGGATTCAGCAGGGAGGAGAATGTGGCAAAGAGCTTCCTAGGGTTAGAGGCAGATGCTTGGAATTTAGAGTGGTAGAAAGTGGCCTTAGCAGCAGAAACAGATGAAGGAAATGTAGAGAGGAGGGAGTGAAAAGATGCCAGGTCCGCAGGGAGTCTAGTTTTCTTCCATTTCCGCTCAGCTGCCCGGAGCTCTGTTCTGTGAGCTCGCAATGAGTCATCAAGCCACGGAGCTGGAGGGGAGGACCGAGCCGGCCGGGAGGATAGGGGACATAGAGAGTCAAAGGATGATGCAGAAAGGGAGGAGAGGAGGGTTGAGGAGGCAGAATCAGGAGATTGGAGGGAGAAGGATTGAGCAGAGGGAAGAGATGATAGGATGGAAGAGGAGAGAGTAGCGGGAGAGAGAGAGCGAAGGTTGCGGCGGCGCATTACCATCTGTGTAGAGGCAGAGTGAGTAGTGTTGGAGGAGAGCGAGAGAGAAAAGGATACAAAGTAGTGGTCGGAGACATGGAGGGGAGTTGCATTGAGATTAGTAGAAGAACATCATCTAGTAAAGATGAGGTCAAGCGTATTGCCTGCCTTGTGAGTAGGGGGGACGGTGAGAGGGTGAGGTCAAAAGAGGAGAGGAGTGGAAAGAAGGAGGCAGAGAAGAATGAGTCAAATGTAGACGTAGGGAGGTTGAAATCCCCCAGAACTGTGAGGGGTGAGCCATCCTCAGGAAAGGAACTTATCAAGGCATCAAGCTCATTGATGAACTCTCCAAGGGAACCTGGAGGGCGATAGATGACAAGGATATTAAGCTTAAATGGGCTAGTGACTGTGACAGCATGGAATTCAAATGAGGAGATAGACAGATGGATTAGGGGAAAAATTTAGAATGTCCACTTGGGAGAGATGAGGATTCCTGTGCCACCACCCCGCTGACCAGATGCTCTCGGGGTATGCGAGAACACATGGTCAGACGAGGAGAGAGCAGTAGGAGTAGCTATGTTTTCAGTGGTAATCCATGTTTCCGTCAGCGCCAAGAAGTCGAGGGACTGGAGGGTAGCATAGGCTGGGATGAAGTCTGCCTTGTTGGCAGCAGAACGGCAGTTCCAGAGGCTGCCTGAGACCTGGAACTCCAGGTGGGTGGTGCGTGCAGGGACCACCAGGTTAGAGAGGCAGCAGCCACGGGGTGTGAGGCGTTTGTGTAGCCTGTGCGGAGAGGAGAGAACAGGGATAGGCAGAGGCATAGTTGACAGGCTGGAGCAAATGGCTACAATAATGCAGAGGAGATCGGAATGAAATGAACTAAACATCTGGGAAAGGAGAGAGCGGGGCCTCCCTCACCACAACTCCCAAATATAACTCTCCCAACTTCCACCTCAGAAACTATAATTGTTTCACTGAAACACCCGAATATAACTCTCCCAACTTCCACTTTAGAAATTATAATTGTTGTAAACTACAGCGGTTCAATGTTTCTAGGAATAGACTCTAACTTACTTTATTCAGCTAGCTAACTTGGTACAGTATTCTTCTGTGAAAACCGCCCAGGGCACCGTATCCTATGACGCCATAGCTAACTAGCATGCTAGCTACCAATAACACACGGTTTAGCACCAATACTTGGTTACAACAAACTACCAATAGTGTGTTAACACACTAAACAGATAATTCGTGTCCGTGTCTAGTTCCTTTCATAACGCAGCAATAATTAAACGTTGGCTAGCTAGCACAAAGTCAGTCATGCTAGCTACACAAGTGGACTACAGATCTCAAATGTTCAGAAAGGGAAGCTTTATGTTGCAAAATTCTCATTGACTAAAATTATATTGTATTTAGCTGCTACAGTACTGCTAGCTGGTAGCGTTGGCTAGATAGCAATGGCTGCGGTGTTGACTTTGTTTGAAAATGGCGTCGCTGCGAACGAATGTAGCTGGCTAAAATGATATTGTATTTAGTTGCTACAGTACTGCTAGCTGGTAGTGTTGGCTAGCTAGAAATGGCTGCTGTGTTGACTTTGTTTGAAAAACGGCGTCGCTGCGAACGAATGTAGCTGGCTAGCTAACCTCGATAGTTTCTCTATACTACACCTTTACCTTTATCTTTGATACAAATACAACTATGTAGCTAGCTAACATTACACTAATCAAATCGTTCCATTGTAATGTAATGCGGAGCGAAGTACAGCCTATAGTACAGCTATACAATATAGCCTCCCTACTGTACCGGTACCCCCCTGTATATAGCCTCCCCCCTGTACCGGTACCCCCTGTATATAGCCTCTGTACCGGTACCCCCTGTATATAGCCTCTGTACCGGTACCCCCCTGTATATAGCCGACTAGGTGAAAAATCTGTCGATGTGCCCTTAAGCAAGGCACTTAACCCTAATTGCTCCTGTAAGTCGCTCTGGATAAGAGCGTCTGCTAAATGACTAAAATGTAAATGTAAATGTATATAGCCTCTGTACCGGTACCCCCTGTATATAGCCTCTGTACCGGTACCCCCTGTATACAGCCTCTGTACCGGTACCCCCTGTATATAGCCTCCCTACTGTACCGGTACCCCCTGTATATAGCCTCTGTACCGGTACCCCCCTATATATAGCCTCCCTACTGTACCGGTACCCCCCCTGTATATAGCCTCCCTACTGTACCGGTACCCCCTGTATATAGCCTCTGTACCGGTACCCCCTGTATATAGCCTCTGTACCAGTACCCCCCTGTATATAGCCTCTGTACCGGTACCCCCTGTATATAGCCTCCCTACTGTACCGGTACCCCCCCTGTATATAGCCTCTGTACCGGTACCCCCCTGTATATAGCCTCCCTACTGTACCGGTACCCCCCCTGTATATAGCCTCCCTACTGTACCGGTACCCCCCTGTATATAGCCTCTGTACCGGTACCCCCTGTATATAGCCTCTGTACCAGTACCCCCCCTGTATATAGCCTCCCTACTGTACCGGTACCCCCTGTATATAGCCTCTGTACCAGTACCCCCCCTGTATATAGCCTCCCTACTGTACCGGTACCCCCTGTATATAGCCTCTGTACCAGTACCCCCCTGTATATAGCCTCCCTACTGTACCGGTACCCCCTGTATATAGCCTCCCTACTGTACCGGTACCCCTCTGTATATAGCCTCTGTACCGGTACCCCCCTGTATATAGCCTCTGTACCGGTACCCCCCTGTATATAGCCTCTGTACCGGTACCCCCTGTATATAGCCTCCCTACTGTACCGGTACCCCCTGTATATAGCCTCTGTACCGGTACCCCCTGTATATAGACTCTGCACCGGTACCCCCCTGTATATAGCCTCTGTACCGGTACCCCCCTGTATATAGCCTCCCTACTGTACCGGTACCCCCCTGTATATAGCCTCCCTACTGTACCGGTACCCCCTGTATATAGCCTCCCTACTGTACCGGTGCCCCCTGTATATAGCCTCTGTACCGGTACCCCCTGTATATAGCCTCTGTACCGGTACCCCCTGTATATAGCCTCTGTACCGGTACCCCCCTGTATATAGCCTCTGTACCGGTACCCCCTGTATATAGCCTCCCTACTGTACCGGTACCCCCTGTATATAGCCTCTGTACCGGTACCCCCCTGTATATAGCCTATGTACCGGTACCCCCCTGTATATAGCCTCTGTACCGGTACCCCCTGTATATAGCCTCTGTACCGGTACCCCCTGTATATAGCCTCTGTACCGGTACCCCCTGTATATAGCCTCTGTACCGGTACCCCCTGTATATAGCCTCTGTACCGGTACCCCCTGTATATAGCCTCTGTACCGGTACCCCCCTGTATATAGCCTCTGTACCGGTACCCCCTGTATATAGCCTCTGTACCGGTACCCCCTGTATATAGCCTCTGTACCGGTACCCCCTGTATATAGCCTCTGTACCGGTACCCCCTGTATATAGCCTCTGTACCGGTACCCCCTGTATATAGCCTCTGTACCGGTACCCCCTGTATATAGCCTCTGTACCGGTACCCCCTGTATATAGCCTCTGTACCGGTACCCCCTGTATATAGCCTCTGTACCGGTACCCCCTGTATATAGCCTCTGTACCGGTACCCCCTGTATATAGCCTACTGTACCGGTACCCCCCTGTTTATAGCCTCCCTACTGTACCGGTACCCCCTGTATATAGCCTCTGTACCGGTACCCCCTGTATATAGCCTCTGTACCGGTACACCCCTGTATATAGCCTCTGTACCGGTACCCCCCTGTATATAGCCTCCCTACTGTACCGGTACCCCCCTGTATATAGCCTCTGTACCGGTACCCCCCTGTATATAGCCTCTGTACCGGTACCCCCTGTATATAGCCTCCCTACTGTACCGGTACCCCCCTGTATATAGCCTCTCTACTGTACCGGTACCCCCCTGTATATATAGCCTCCCTACTGTACCGGTACCCCCTGTATATAGCCTCTCTACTGTACCGGTACCCCCTGTATATAGCCTCTCTACTGTACCGGTACCCCCTGTATATAGCCTCCCTACTGTACCGGTACCCCCCTGTATATAGTCTCTGTACCGGTACCCCCTGTATATAGCCTCCCTACTGTACCGGTACCCCCCTGTATATAGCCTCCCTACTGTACCGGTACCCCCTGTATATATAGCCTCTGTACTGTACCGGTACCCCCCCTGTATATAGCCTCCCTACTGTACCGGTACCCCCCTGTATATAGACTCTGTACCGGTACCCCCCTGTATATAGCCTCCCTACTGTACCGGTACCCCCTGTATATAGCCTCTGTACCGGTACCCCCCTGTATATAGCCTCTGTACAAGTACCCCCCTGTATACAGCCTCTGTACCGGTACCCCCTGTATATAGCCTCCCTACTGTACCGGTACCCCCCTGTATATAGCCTCTGTACCGGTACCCCCCTGTATATAGCCTCTGTACCGGTACCCCCCTGTATATAGCCTCTGTACCGGTACCCCCTGTATATAGCCTCCCTACTGTACCGGTACCCCCCTGTATATAGCCTCTGTACCGGTACCCCCCTGCATATAGCCTCTGTACCGGTACCCCCCTGTATATAGCCTCTCTACTGTACCGGTACCCCCCTGTATATAGCCTCTGTACCGGTACCCCCTGTATATAGACTCCCTACTGTACCGGTACCCCCTGTATATAGCCTCTGTACCGGTACCCCCCTGTATATAGCCTCTGTACCGGTACCCCCCTGTATATAGCCTCCCTACTGTACCGGTACCCCCTGTATATAGCCTCTCTACTGTACCGGTACCCCCTGTATATAGCCTCCCTACTGTACCGGTACCCCCCTGTATATAGCCTCTGTACCGGTACCCCCTGTATATAGCCTCTGTACCGGTACCCCCTGTATATAGCCTCTGTACCAGTACCCCCCTGTATATAGCCTCCCTACTGTACCGGTACCCCCTGTATATAGCCTCTCTACTGTACCGGTACCCCCTGTATATAGCCTCTCTACTGTACCGGTACCCCCCTGTATATAGCCTCTGTACCGGTACCCCCCCTGTATATAGCCTCTGTACCGGTACCCCCTGTATATAGCCTCGCTACTGATATTTTACTGCTGCTCTTTAATTATTTGTTATTTCTATTTTTTTGTTATCTATTTTTTACTTAACAATTATATTTCTTAGAACTGCATTGTTGGTTAAGGGCTAGTAAGTAAGCATTTCACTGCAAGGTCTACACCTGTTGTTTTCGGCGCATGTGACAAATACAATTTGATTTGATTTGATTGTCCGTTTGTAAATTCAGAGTTTTTCGCTCTCGGAGCGCACACTGGACACTCTGGCCGAGGAGTAGGGTTGATCCGAGCGATCTGTCCTAACAACAGCAGTCAAGCACCCAAGCTAACGTTGGCTAGCTTGCTAGCTACTTCCAGACACAAATGAGAGAACACTCTGAACATTTTACACGCCCTAGCAGAGCTGGTTAGGATGTTTTTATGTTATCCAGCGCGTTAGTGACAGCAACTGTGCTGCTGGCAACAATTTAATTACTATTTTTTGCCAACATTTACTGACACCGGCCATACGTTCGTAAATTCCTCAGTTATTCTGCGCTCAGCACATTCAGACGAGAGTGCTCTGAAATCGGAGTAGATAGCCAGAGTGAATTTACCAGCTGCGTCTATCGGTTGTCACATTGACATCATGAACATTCTATTGAAATGATTATTTGCATAGTGGAGTCTTTTGTTAAGACATGTAGCTAGCTAGCTAGCTAGCTAAACAATGAACCATAATCCAAACTCATCTTGAACTTCTTCCATTTTCTAATAATTGTGCAAACAGTTGTTGCCTTTTCACCAATCTGCTTGCCTATTGTCCTGTAGCCCATCCCAGCCTCGTGCAGGTCTACAATTTTATCCCTGATGTCCTTACACAGCGCTTTGGTCTTGGCCATTGTGAAGAGGTTGGAGTCTGTTTGATTGAGTGTGTGGACAGGTGTCTTTTATACAGGTAACGAGTTCAAACAGGTGCAGTTAATACAGGTAATGAGTGGAGAACAGGAGGGCTTCTTAAAGAAAAACTAACAGGTCTGTGAGAGCCGGAATTCTTACTGGTTGGTAGGTGATCAAATACTTATGTCATGCAATAAAATGTAAATTAATTACTTAAAAATCATACAATGTGATTTTCTGGATTTTTGTTTTAGATTCCGTCTCTCACAGTGGAAGTGTACCTATGATAAAAATTACAGACCTCTACATGCTTTGTAAGTAGGAAAACCTGCAAAATCGGCAGTGTATCAAATACTTGTTCTCCCCACTGTATGTGATATCAATAAAGAGGTATATTTTCTGGTTGATTTAAATATTGACTGGCTTTCATCAAGCTGCCCACTCAAGAGAAAGCTTCAGACTGTAACCAGTGCCTGCATCCTGGTTTAGGTTATCAGTCAACCTACTAGGGTAGTTACAAGCAGTACAGGAATGAGATCAAATGTATTGATCACATCTTTACTAATTCTGCAGAAATTTGCTTGAAAGTAGTATCCAGATCCATCGGATGTAGTGATCACAATATAGTAGCCATATCTAGGAAAACCAAAGTTCCGAAGGCTGGGCCTAATATAGTGTATAAGAGGTTATACAATAAGTTTTGTAGTGATTCCTATGTTGTTGATGTAAAGAATATTTGTTGGTCCGTGGTGTGTAATGAGGAGCAACCAGACGTTGCACTTGACACATTTATGAAATTGCTTATCCCAGTTACTAATAAGCATGGACCCATTAAGAAAATGACTGTAAAAACTGTTAAATCCCCGTGGATTGATGAGGAATTGAAAAATTGTATGGTTGAGAGGGATGAGGCAAAAGAGATGGCAAATAAGTCTGGCTGATTGGTCAATTGGCAATCGTACTGCAAATAGAGAAATGATGTGACTAAACTGAATAACCCCCCCCAAAAAATACACTACAAAACAATTATAAATTACATAAAGAATGATAGTAAAAAGCTTTGGAGCACCTTAAATGAAAATGTTGAGCAAAAAGGCAAACTCCGCTCAATCATTCATTGAATCAGATGGCTCATTCATCACAAAACCCATTGATATTGCCAACTACTTTAATGATTTTTTAATTGGCAAGATTAGCACACTTATTCATGACATGCCAGCAACAAAACGCTGACACTACACATCCAAGTATATCTGACCAAATTATGAAAGACATGGTAATTTTGAATTCCGTAAAGTAAGGGTGGAAGAGGTGAAAAAAGTATTATTGTCGATCAACAATGACAAGCCACCGGGGTCTGACAACTTGGATGGAAAATTACTGAGGATAATAGCGGACGATTTTGCAGCTCCTATTTGCCATATCTTCAATTTAAGCCTACTAGAAAGTGTGTGCCCCCAGGCCTGGAGGGAAGCAAAAGTCATTCCGCTACCTAAGAATAGTGAAGCCCCCTTTACTGGCTCAAATAGCCGACCAATCAGCCTGTTACCAACCCTTAGTAAACTTTTTGAAAAAATTGTGTTTGACCAGATACAATGCTACTTCACAGTAAACAAATTAACAACAGACTTTCAACATGCTTATAGGGAAGGACATTCAACAAGCACAGCACTTACACAAATTACTGATGATTGGCTGAGAGAAATTGATGATAAAATGATTGTGGGGGCTGTTTTGTTAGACTTCAGTGTGGCTGTTGACGTTATCGATCATAGTCTGCTGCTGGAAAAACGTATGTGTTATGGCTTTACACCCCCTGCTATATTGTGGATAAAGAGTTACCTGTCTAACAGAACACAGAGGGTGTTCTTTAATGGAAGCCTCTCCAACATAATACAGGTAGAATCAGGAATTCCCCAGGGCAGCTGTCTTTTCAATCTAACAACTAACAACATGCCACTGGCTCTGAGTAAAGCCTGTGTGTCTATGTATGCAGATGACTCAACACTATACACGTCAGCTACCACAGTGACTGAAATGACTGCAACACTTAACAAAGAGCTGCAGTTAGTTTCAGAATGGGTGGCAAGGAATAAGTTAGTCCTAAATATTTCTAAAACTAAAAGCATTGTATTTGGGACAAATCATTCACTAAACCCTAAACCTCAACTAAATCTTGTAATAAATAATGTGGAAATTGAGCAAGTTGTGGTGACTAAACTACCTGGAGTAACCCTGGATTGTAAACTGTCATGGTCAAAACATATTGATACAACAGTAGCTAAGACGGGGAGAAGTCTGTCTATAATTGTCACGGATGCCGCCGAGGCTGCTCTTCCTCCTTGCTCGGGCAGGCTTCGGCGTTCGTCGTCCCCGGAGTACTAGCTACTACCGTTTGATGTTTTCGATGTTTGTTTTGTCATGTCTAGTTAGTGCACCTGTTTCGTATTCTGTATTGATTATGTCACCTATAAGTTCCCCTATGTTATGTTTGTATCTTGTGTGTTATTGTTCCACCTGTCGTGTCGGATAGGTTCGGTGCCTTGGCTCTTCGTGTTGTTTTACGCACTCCGCGTATTTGTTCGCCTCCAGTGTTTTGAGGCCGTTTATTTTGTGTACAATTTCAAGTGTTAGTACAGTCGTCTTGACTTATCCTCTGTGTCCTGCGCTTGACTCCACCACTGCATCCACATCAGCACACTCTGACAATAATAAAGCACTGCTCTGCCTTCTTAACAACACTATCAACAAGGCAGGTCCTACAGGCCCTAGTTTTGTCGCATCTGGACTACTGTTCAGTCGTGTGGTCAGGTGCCACAAAGAGGGAATTAGGAAAATTGAATAGATCAGGGCAACACGGCTGGCCCTTGGATGTACACAGAGAGTTAACATTAATAATATGCATGTCAATCTCTCCTGGCTCAAAGTGGAGGAGAGATTGACATCATCACTACTTGTATTTGTGAGAGGTATTGACATGTTGAAAGCACCGAGCTGTCTGTTTGAACTACTGGCGCACAGCTCAGACACCCATGCATACCCCACAAGACATGCCACCAGAGGTCTCTTCACAGTCCCCAAGTCAAGAACAGACTATGGGAGGAGCACAGTACTACATAGAGCCATGACTACATGGAACTCTGTTCCACATCAAGTAACTGATGCCAGCAGTAGAATCAGATTTTAAAAAACAGATAAAAATACACCTTATGGAACAGCAGGGACTGTGAAGCAACACAAACATAGACACATGCATACAAACACACGATGACATACGCACTATACACACATGTACACATGGATTTTGTGTTATAGATATGTGGTAGTAGAGTAGAGGCCTGAGGGCACACACTTAATATGTTGTGAAATCTGTTATGAAAGTATTGTAATGTTTTTAAAATGTATAACTGCCTTAATTTTGCTGCACCCCAGGAAGAGTAGCTGCTGCCTTGGCAAGAACTAATGGGGCTCCATAATAAATAAAAAATTAAAATATCACCTGTCTCCCCCCCAAATCTCCCCCCTGTCTCCCTCCCCCTGTCTCCCCCCTTTATCCCCACTGTCTCCCCCTATCTCCCCTATATCATCTGTCTCCCTCCCACTGCTCCCTCCCCCTGTCTCCCCCCCGTCTCCCCCCCCTGTCTATCACCTGTCTCCCTCCCCTGTCTCCCCCTATATCCCTCCTGTCTCCCCCCTGTCTCCCTCCCCTGTCTCCCCCTATATCCCTCCTGTCTCCCCCCTGTCTCCCTCCCCTGTCTCCCCCTATATCCCTCCTGTCTCCCCCCTGTCTCCCTCCCCCTGTCTCCCCCTGTCTCCCCCCCTGTCTCCCCCCTTTATCCCCACTGTCTCCCCCCTATCTCCCCTATATCATCTGTCTCCCTCCCCCTGTCTCCCTCCCCCTGTCTCCCCCCTGTCTTCCCCCCTGTCTCTCCCCTGTCTACCCCTATATCCCTCCTGTCTCTCCCCTGTCTCCCTCCCTGTCTCCCACCTGTCTCCCCCCTTTATCCCTCCTGTCTCCCCCCATCTCCCCTATATCACCTGTCTCCCTCCCCCTGTCTCCCCCTATCTCGCTCCTGTCTCTCCCCTGTCTCTCCCCTGTCTCACTCCTGTCTCTCTCCTGTCTCTCCCCTGTCTCTCCCCTGTCTCACTCCTGTCTCTCTCCTGTCTCTCCCCTGTCTCTCTCCTGTCTCTCTCCTGTCTCCCTCCTGTCTCTCCCCTGTCTCTCGCCTGTCTCTCCCCTGTCTCTCTCCTGTCTCTCCCCTGTCTCTCCCCTGTCTCCCTACTGTCCTCCTGTCTCTCTCCTGTCTCCCCCTGTCTCTCTCCTGTCTCCCTCCTGTCTCTCCCCTGTCTCCCTCCTGTCTTTCCCCTGTCCCTCCCCTGTCTCCCTCCTGTCCCCCTGTCTCTCCCCTGTCTCCCTCCCTGTCTCCCACCTGTCTCCCCCCTTTATCCTTCCTGTCTCCCCCCCATCTCCCCTATATCACCTGTCTCCCTCCCCCTGTCTCCCCCTATATCCCTCCTGTCTCTCCCCTGTCTCTCCCCTGTCTCTCCCCTGTCTCCCTCCTGTCTTGCCCCTGTCTCTCCCCTGTCTCCCTCCTGTCTTTCCCCTGTCTCTCCCCTGTCTCCCTCCTGTCCCCCTGTCTCTCTCCTGTCTCTCTCCTGTCTCCCCCTGTCTCCCCCTGTCTCTCCCCTGTCACTCTCCTGTCTCTCTCCTGTCTCTCCCCTGTCACTCTCATGTCTCTCTCCTGTCTCTCCCCTGTCACTATCCTGTCTCTCCCCTGTCTCCCCCTGTCTCCCCCTGTCTCTCCCCTGTCTCTCCCCTGTCTCCCTACTGTCCTCATGTCTCCCCCTGTCTCCCTCCTGTCTCTATACACCACTCACCACTCACCACTCACCATACACCACTCACCACTCACCACACAACACACAACACACAGCACACACACTCACACATACTGGTGGACGGTGTTAAAATTCAATATATTTGAAAGCCAGAAGCTTTTTCCAATATAAGCAGCGACTGTTATAGCAACAGTGTAAACTCTGGTGGACTCCACTAACCTGGCCCAACACACACACACACACACACACACACACAGGAGGACTTCTATGACAGTATTGTTCATTTCCAGGAGGTGCTCCAGAGCTCCCCGCTACTGGCTGAGGCATTTAGTTTGACCCCAGGCGAGCCTCGCTACTGGCTGAGGCATTTAGTTTGACCCCAGGCAAGCCTCGCTACTGGCTGAGGCATTTAGTTTGACCCCAGGCGATCCTCGCTACTGGCTGAGGCATTTAGTTTGACCCCAGGCGAGCCTCGCTACTGGCTGAGGCATTTAGTTTGACCCCAGGCGAGCCTCGCTACTGGCTGAAGCATTTAGTTTGACCCCAGGCAAGCCTCGCTACTGGCTGAGGCATTTAGTTTGACCCCAGGTGAGCCTCGCTGCTGGCTGAGGCATTTAGTTTGACCCCAGGCGAGCCCCGCTACTGGCTGAGGCATTTAGTTTGACCCCAAGCGAGCCCCGCTACTGGCTGAGGCATTTAGTTTGACCCCAGGCGAGCCCCGCTACTGGCTGAGGCATTTAGTTTGACCCCAGGCGAGCCTCGCTACTGGCTGAGGCATTTAGTTTGACCCCAGGCGAGCCTCGCTACTGGCTGAGGCATTTAGTTTGACCCCAGGTGAGCCTCGCTACTGGCTGAGGCATTTAGTTTGACCCCAGGCGAGCCCCGCTACTGGCTGAGGCATTTAGTTTGACCCCAAGCGAGCCCCGCTACTGGCTGAGGCATTTAGTTTGACCCCAGGCGAGCCCCGCTACTGGCTGAGGCATTTAGTTTGACCCCAGGCGAGCCTCGCTACTGGCTGAGGCATTTAGTTTGACCCCAGGCGAGCCTCGCTACTGGCTGAGGCATTTAGTTTGACCCCAGGTGAGCCTCGCTACTGGCTGAGGCATTTAGTTTGACCCCAGGTGAGCCTCGCTACTGGCTGAGGCATTTAGTTTGACCCCAGGCGAGCCTCGCTACTGGCTGAGGCATTTAGTTTGACCCCAGGCGAGCCCCGCTACTGGCTGAGGCATTCAGTTTGACCCCAGGCGAGCCTCGCTACTGGCTGAGGCATTTAGTTTGACCCCAGGCGAGCCTCGCTACTGGCTGAGGCATTTAGTTTGACCTCAGGCGAGCCTCGAAACTGGCTGAGGCATTTAGTTTGACCCCAGGTGAGCCTCGCTACTGGCTGAGGCTTTTAGTTTGACCCCAGGCGAGCCTCGCTACTGGCTGAGGCATTTAGTTTGACCCCAGGCGAACCTCGCTACTGGCTGAGGCATTTAGTTTGACCCCAGCTCAAGGAATAGCCTTCAGGCCACCTCGAAGTTAGACTCGCTGGTCTTCATTGGACAGTTTAGATCGGGTTTAAGTGAGGTGATATGTGAGAGTTGTGTTTGTTTTAATTAATCTTGTATTTTACTGTACTGTATTGATATTGATATTTTACATTATGTTGTATTGCATGTTATTGTGTTCATGTTCACAGGGCTTCCTTGTAAATTACACCCTGGTCTCAATGGTGACTAGGGCTGTTACGGTGACCGTATTACAGCCACACCAGCGGTCACGAGTCATGATGGCAGTCAACTTCCATGTGACCGTTTAGTCACAGTAATTAGGCTTCTCCGAGCTCTGATGCTGCTGCTGGTCATTAGTAGCCTACCAAACTTGCTAACTGCCTGGTACTCAGCACTCTATTGTCCCTCTAATCACTCTGACATTAATGCAAATGTATCAACAATCTACTCAAACACTTCATGAGAGCCCATGAGCTCATGTTGCGCAACATTTCTACAGGCTGTGCAATTGTGTGAGAAAACAGAGTGATGGCCTCTACTAAAAAGAGGAGGATCCCATCAGCTTTCTATAGGCTAGGCCTACTATATACTATATCAACTTTCCTAATATTAAGCACATTGCTTATATTTACAACAGGAGTGTAGCCTACCTGGCTGGCATGAAAATGAACCACGGGGGAAAGTGTTCGCTATTTAAGTGCATAGATTACATTTCTCAGAACAAGAATAGACTGACGAGTTTCAGAAGAAAGTTATTTGTTTCTGGCCATTTTGATCCTGTAATCGAACCCACAATTTCTGATGCTCCAGATACTCAACTAGTCTCAAGAAGGCCAGTTGTATTGCTTCTTTAATCAGCACAACAGTTTTCAGCTGTGCTAACATAATTGCAAAAGGGTTTTCTAATGATCAATTAGCCTTTGAAAATGATAAACTTGGATTAGCAAACACAACGTGCCATTGGAACACAGGACTGATGGTTGCTGATAATGGGCCTCTGTACACCTATGTAGATATTTCATAAAAAATCAGCCATTTCCAGCTACAATAGCCATTTACAACATTAACAATGCCTACACTGTATTTCTGATCAATTTGATGTTATTTTAATTGGCAAAACAAAAATGCTTTTGACCCCAAACCTTTGAACGGTAGTGTATATTATTTAGTGAAAAGACAAGATTAAATCAAGAATAGTGTGATGGGTGACAATATTAGCCTATCACTTGTGAATTATATATTATCACTTGTGAATGATGCCCAGCTTAAGGCAAACAGCGCATGCTTTTTTTTTGCGCCATTTTTTTCAAATCATAGTTGCACACCTCATGTAGCCTAGCCCATAGGCCTATATGTTTTGATTTTGAGAGGACACGAAGCAAAAACAATCCCACACAACATCATCCAGAACAGTCCTGGGCTAAATAGGGGTGGTGATGAGTTGATGAGGTGCAGGTGCCCTGGAGGTGATTAGGGTGCGTTGGGTTTCCATTCCGGTGTTTGCCGAGGTGGTGCGCTCAGACCGGTGGCTCAGTAGACCGGCGAATCAGAGCGCCGGAGGGGAGCAACGGGAGGAGATGTGTGGAAGCCAGGAGAAGCTAAATGTGTTTATGTTAATTAACGGTCAATTACCGTGAGACCGGCAGTTATTTGCTTGACAATCACCGGCTGACAAAATGTCATGACCGCCACTGCCCCAATGATGACCCACCCTGTATAAATATAACTCATGTTCACAGGGTTCCCTTGTAAATGAGACCCTGGTCTCCATGGTGACCCACCCTGTAGATATATAACTCATGTTCACAGGGTTCCCTTGTAAATGACAACATGGTCTCCATGGTGATCCACCCTGTATAAATAAATAAAAAATGAAATGATACTGTTGCCGCTGCTATGGGAGAGACAGGGTGGAACTCCGTACACACACACACACACACACACACACACACACACACACACACACACACACACACACACACACACACACACACACAAGCGCACTTGCTGCTTTCCCAAAGTAAGCTGTTTCTCCTCTCTGACTCTAGTCTCTAAACAAAGCCCTGCTTCATAATAGGTGTGTTCACACTGCACCTCAGCCCAGGGCAAAGAGCCTCCTTAGGGAGATTTTAGCCCGGGGCTAAGGGAGATTTTATCCCGGGGCTAAGGGAGATTTTAGCCCTGGGCTTAGGGAGATTTTATCCCGGGGCTAAGGGAGATTTTATCCCGGGGCTAAGGGAGATTTTAGCCCTGGGCTTAGGGAGATTTTAGCCCTGGGCTAAGGGAGATTTTAACCCTGGGCTAAGGGACATTTTAACCCTGGGCTTAGGGAGATTTTATCCCGGGGCTTAGGGAGATTTTATCCCGGGGCTAAGGGAGATTTTATCCCGGGGCTAAGGGAGATTTTATCCCGGGGCTAAGGGAGATTTTATCCCGGGGCTAAGGGAGATTTTAGCCCTGGGCTTAGGGAGATTTTAGCCCTGGGCTTAGGGAGATTTTATCCTGGGGCTAAGGGAGATTTTATCCTGGGGCTAAGGGAGATTTTATCCTGGGGCTAAGGGAGTGTTCACACTTAGTTAGAGCCGATTTAGACATATTCGTATAAAAGACAGAACATCCAGAGCTCCATGTAAGTGTGCGTATATACAGCTGCGGAAATAATTAAGAGACCACTGAAAAATTATCAGTTTCTCTGGTTTTACTATTTATAGGTATGTGTTTGGGTAAAAATAACATTTTTGTTTTATTCTATAAACTACTGAAAATATTTCTCCCAACTTCCAAATAAAAATATTGTCATTTAGAGCATTTATTTGCAGAAAATGACAACTGGTCAAAATAACAAAAAAGATGCAGTGTTGTCAGACCTCGAATGATGCAAAGAAAATAAGTTCATGTTCATTTTTAAACAACACAATAGTAATGTTTTAACTTAGGAAGAGTTCAGAAATCAATATTTGGTGGAATAACCCTGATTTTCAATCACAGCTTTCATGCGTCTTGGCATGCTCTCCACCAGTCTTTCACATTGATGTTGGGTGACTTTATGCCACTCCTGGTGCAAAAATTCAAGCAGCTCGGCTTTGTTTGATGGCTTGTGACCATCCATCTTCCTCTTGATCACATTCCAGAAGTTTTCAATGGGGTTCAGGTCTGGAGATTGGGCTGGCCATGACAGGGTCTTGATCCGGTGGTCCTCCATCCACACCTTGATTGAGCTGGCTGTTTGGCATTTTTATTATTATTACTTTTGAGGTACTATTAGCACTGTTTTTGCCATCCAGCTGGTCCTATTGCAAGAGGATAGTGATGACCACAGCAGTGGTTTTTATACTTTTCCTCGTTAAATAAGATTTGGTTCAGGTGATCACCTAAATGGAATGGCTGTCATACATGTAGAGATGCTGATTTATGAAAAATGTGCAGTGGTCTCTTAATTTATTTCCACAGCTGTATATTTCAAACATTTATAAAAACCTGTTTTCGCTTTGTCATTATGGGGTATTGTGTGTAGATTGATGAGGAAAATGTTTGAATAAGACTGTAATGTAACAAAGTGGAAAAAGGGAAGGGGTCTGAATACTTTCTGAATGCACTGAATATACTACTGTAGTGTTTTTGCAAACATACTGTAGTATAATAGCGTTTTGGTAGATATTACTGTAGTATATTAGCGTTTTGGCAGATATTACTGTAGTATATTAGCGTTTTGGCAGATATTACTGTAGTATACTAGCGTTTTGGCAGATATTAGTGTAGTACATTGTTGTATATGAAATATGAATGTAGGTGGTGAAATATTAAGTACGTACCATTAAGATTATATTTACCTGAATGAGATGTATTATTTTGTTATTAGTGTATCTTAGTTTCTGGCTCCCCCTCTTGCCCGTTAATTGTACTGTGGCAAGCGTGTTAGTGATAGGATAAAGGCAGGAAGTTGGGGCCTCTGAAGCCATGGGGAGTCCTAGCGAGACGCGGGAGCGGTACAGTCTTTTAACCATAAATACATACAAACAGACCATATTATGTATTTCAATTTCAAGTAATCTATGCTTTAAGTTGATTGGAGAACCAGGGGCTAAGAACAACGCATTGTGAAAAGGCGTAATTAGTACATCCTTACGTAGTCCTCCCTAGTCTTCAAGAATGTGGACCATAAGGCTTCCTCTTTATGCCTAAGACTTCCACCAACCAGCTAGGGCCCAGAAGTTTCCCTGGTAACGTAATGTGACCAGTTAGACTACAATTAGGGAACTAATTGAACTCCTGTCCCTAGTAATAACCTAGAGACTACCTCACTACAGCACAGTGTAACAATTCCAAGAGAGGGTGAGAGAAAGACAGATGGGGAAGAATGTCAGAGTGACAGAGAAGGAGGAGAAGGAGGACAGAAGCCTGCTGGGTTCTACTCTCTGGATGACTCATCATAGTCTGTTGGTCTGACATTTCCTCCCCTCTTCCATCGCTCTCTCTCTCTCTCTCTCTCTCTCTCTCTCTCTCTCTCTCTCTCTCTCTCTCTCTCTCTCTCTCTCTCTCTCTCTCTCGCTCTCTCTCTCACTCAATCCCGACGTCTTGTCATCACTGTGTGTGTATGTGTTTGTGAGATATTGTTGTCTGGGTGTGAGTTGGCAAACTGTCCTTCTGGCTCAGACCAGCAGTAACACCAACAGTAAGATCAGCAGTAAGACCAGACCAGCAGTAAGACCAGGCGTAAGACCAGACCAGCAGTAAGACCAGACCAGCAGTAAGACCAGACCAGCAGTAAGACCAGACCAACAGTAAGACCAGACCAACAGTAAGACCAGACCAGCAGTAAGGCCAGACCAACAGTAAGACCAGACCAACAGTAAGACCAGACCAACAGTAAGACCAGACCAGCAGTAAGACCAGACCAACAGTAAGACCAGACCAACAGTAAGACCAGACCAAAAGTAAGACCAGACCAACAGTAAGACCAGACCAACAGTAAGACCAGACCAGCAGTAAGACCAGACCAGCAGTAAGACCAGACCAGCAGTAAGACCAGACCAACAGTAAGACCAGACCAACAGTAAGACCAGACCAGCAGTAAGACCAGACCAACAGTAAGACCAGACCAACAGTAAGACCAACAGTAAGACCAGACAAACAGTAAGACCAGACCAACAGTAAGACCAGACCAACAGTAAGACGAGACCAGCAGTAAGACCAGACCATTAGTAAGACCAGACCAGCAGTAAGACCAGACCAACAGTAAGACCAGACCAGCAGTAAGACCAGACCAGCAGTAAGACCAGACCAACAGTAAGACCAGACCAGCAGTAAGACCAGACCAGCAGTAAGACCAGACCAACAGTAAGACCAGACCAGCAGTAAGACCAGACCAGCAGTAAGACCAGACCAGCAGTAAGACCAGACCAACAGTAAGACCAGACCAGCAGTAAGACCAGACCAGCAGTAAGACCAGACCAGCAGTAAGACCAGACCAGCAGTAAGACCAGACCAACAGTAAGACCAGACCAACAGAAAGACCAGACCAACAGTAAGACCAGACCAGCAGTAAGACCAGACCAGCAGTAAGACCAGACCAGCAGTAAGACCAGAACCAGCAGTAAGACCAGACCAACAGTAAGACCAGACCAACAGTAAGACCAACAGTAAGACCAGACCAACAGTAAGACCAGACCAACAGTAAGACCAGACCAACAGTAAGACCAGACCAGCAGTAAGACCAGACCAGCAGTAAGACCAGACCAACAGTAAGACCAGACCAGCAGTAAGACCAACCGTAAGACCAGACCAACAGTAAGACCAGACCAACAGTAAGACCAGACCAGCAGTAAGACCAGACCAACAGTAAGACCAGACCAACAGTAAGACCAGACCAACAGTAAGACTAGACCAGCAGTAAGACCAGACCAACAGTAAGAACAGACAAGCAGTAAGACCAGACCAACAGTAAGACCAGACCAGCAGTAAGACCAGACCAACAGTAAGAACAGACCAACAGTAAGACCAGACCAACAGTAAGACCAACAGTAAGACCAGACCAGCAGTAAGACCAGACCAACAGTAAGACCAGACCAGCAGTAAGACCAGACCAGCAGTAAGACCAGAAAAACAGTAAGACCAGACCAACAGTAAGACCAGACCAGCAGTAAGACCAGACCAGCAGTAAGACCAGACAAACAGTAAGACCAGACCAACAGTAAGACCAGACCAACAGTAAGACCAACAGTAAGACCAGACCAACAGTAAGACCAGACCAACAGTAAGACCAACAGTAAGACCAGACCAGCAGTAAGACCAGACCAACAGTAAGACCAGACCAGCAGTAAGACCAGACCAGAAGTAAGACCAGACAAACAGTAAGACCAGACCAACAGTAAGACCAGACCAGCAGTAAGACCAGACCAACAGTAAGACCAGACTAACAGTAAGACCAACAGTAAGACCAGACAAACAGTAAGACCAGACCAACAGTAAGACCAGACCAACAGTAAGACGAGACCAGCAGTAAGACCAGACCATTAGTAAGACCAGACCAGCAGTAAGACCAGACCATCAGTAAGACCAGACCAGCAGTAAGACCAGACCAGCAGTAAGACCAGACCAACAGTAAGACCAACAGTAAGACCAGACCAACAGTAAGACCAGACCGACAGTAAGACCAGACCAACAGTAAGACCAGACCAGCAGTAAGACCAGACAAACAGTAAGACCAGACCAACAGTAAGACCAGACCAACAGTAAGACCAGACCAACAATAAGACCAGACCAACAGTAAGACCAACAGTAAGACCAGACCAACAGTAAGACCAGACCAACAGTAAGACCAGACCAACAGTAAGACGAGACCAGCAGTAAGACCAGACCATTAGTAAGACCACACCAGCAGTAAGACCAGACCAACAGTAAGAACAGACCAACAGTAAGACCAGACCAACAGTAAGACCAGACCAGCAGTAAGACCAGACCAACAGTAAGACCAGACCAACAGCAAGACCAACAGTAAGACCAGACCAGCAGTAAGACCAGACCAACAGTAAGACCAGACCAGCAGTAAGACCAGACCAGCAGTAAGACCAGACAAACAGTAAGACCAGACAAACAGTAAGACCAGACCAACAGTAAGACCAGACCAACAGTAAGACCAGACCAGCAGTAAGACTAGACCAGCAGTAAGACCAGCAGTAAGACCAGACCAACAGTAAGACCAGAACACAGTAAGACCAGACCAGCAGTAAGACCAGACCAACAGTAAGACCAGACCAGCAGTAAGACCAGACCAACAGTAAGAACAGACCAACAGTAAGACCAGACCAGCAGTAAGACCAGACCAACAGTAAGACCAGACCAACAGTAAGACCAAGAGTAAGACCAGACCAGCAGTAAGACCAGACCAACAGTAAGACCAGACCAGCAGTAAGACCAGACCAGCAGTAAGACCAGACAAACAGTAAGACCAGACAAACAGTAAGACCAGACCAACAGTAAGACCAGACCAACAGTAAGACCAGACCAGCAGTAAGACCAGACCAACAGTAAGACCAACAGTAAGACAAGACCAGCAGTAAGACCAGACCAACAGTAAGACCAGACCAGCAGTAAGACCAGACCAGCAGTAAGACCAGACAAACAGTAAGACCAGACAAACAGTAAGACCAGACCAACAGTAAGACCAGACCAACAGTAAGACCAGACCAGCAGTAAGACCAAACCAACAGTAAGACCAGACCAACAGTAAGACCAACAGTAAGACCAGACCAGCAGTAAGACCAGACCAACAGTAAGACCAGACCAGCAGTAAGACCAGACCAGCAGTAAGACCAGACAAACAGTAAGACCAGACAAACAGTAAGACCAGACCAACAGTAAGACCAGACCAACAGTAAGACCAGACCAGCAGTAAGACTAGACCAGCAGTAAGACCAGCAGTAAGACCAGACCAACATTAAGACCAGAACACAGTAAGACCAGACCAGCAGTAAGACCAGACCAACAGTAAGACCAGACCAACAGTAAGACCAGACCAGCAGTAAGACCAGACCAGCAGTAAGACCAGACAAACAGTAAGACCAGACAAACAGTAAGACCAGACCAACAGTAAGACCAGACCAACAGTAAGACCAGACCAGCAGTAAGACTAGACCAGCAGTAAGACCAGCAGTAAGACCAGACCAACAGTAAGACCAGAACACAGTAAGACCAGACCAGCAGTAAGACCAGACCAACAGTAAGACCAGACCAGCAGTAAGACTAGACCATAAGTAAGACCAGCAGTAAGACCAGACCAACAGTAAGACCAGACCAACAGTAAGACCAGACCAGCAGTAAGACCAGACCAGCAGTAAGACCAGACCAGCAGTAAGACCAGACCAGACCAACAGTAAGACCAGACCAGCAGTAAGACCAGACCAACAGTAAGACCAGACCAGCAGTAAGACTAGACCAACAGTAAGACCAGACCAACAGTAAGACCAGCAGTAAGACCAGACCAACAGTAAGACCAGACCAGCAGTAAGACCAGACCAGACCAACAGTAAGACTAGACCAGCAGTAAGACCAGACCAAAAGTATGACCAGACAAGCAGTAAGACCAGACCAACAGTAAGACCAGACCAGCAGTAAGACCAGACCAACAGTAAGAACAGACCAACAGTAAGACCAGACCAACAGTAAGACCAGACCAGCAGTAAGACCAGACCAACAGTAAGACCAGACCAACAGTAAGACCAACAGTAAGACCAGACCAGCAGTAAGACCAGACCAACAGTAAGACCAGACCAGCAGTAAGACCAGACCAGCAGTAAGACCAGACAAACAGTAAGACCAGACAAACAGTAAGACCAGACCAACAGTAAGACCAGACCAACAGTAAGACCAGACCAGCAGTAAGACTAGACCAGCAGTAAGACCAGCAGTAAGACCAGACCAACAGTAAGACCAGAACACAGTAAGACCAGACCAGCAGTAAGACCAGACCAACAGTAAGACCAGACCAGCAGTAAGACCAGACCAACAGTAAGAACAGACCAACAGTAAGACCAGACCAGCAGTAAGACCAGACCAACAGTAAGACCAGACCAACAGTAAGACCAACAGTAAGACCAGACCAGCAGTAAGACCAGACCAACAGTAAGACCAGACCAGCAGTAAGACCAGACCAGCAGTAAGACCAGACAAACAGTAAGACCAGACAAACAGTAAGACCAGACCAACAGTAAGACCAGACCAACAGTAAGACCAGACCAGCAGTAAGACCAGACCAACAGTAAGACCAACAGTAAGACCAGACCAGCAGTAAGACCAGACCAACAGTAAGACCAGACCAGCAGTAAGACCAGACCAGCAGTAAGACCAGACAAACAGTAAGACCAGACAAACAGTAAGACCAGACCAACAGTAAGACCAGACCAACAGTAAGACCAGACCAGCAGTAAGACCAAACCAACAGTAAGACCAGACCAACAGTAAGACCAACAGTAAGACCAGACCAGCAGTAAGACCAGACCAACAGTAAGACCAGACCAGCAGTAAGACCAGACCAGCAGTAAGACCAGACAAACAGTAAGACCAGACCAACAGTAAGACCAGACCAACAGTAAGACCAGACCAACAGTAAGACCAGATCAGCAGTAAGACTAAACCAGCAGTAAAACCAGCAGTAAGACCAGACCAACAGTAAGACCAGAACACAGTAAGACCAGACCAGCAGTAAGACCAGACCAACAGTAAGACCAGACCAACAGTAAGACCAGACCAGCAGTAAGACCAGACCAGCAGTAAGACCAGACAAACAGTAAGACCAGACAAACAGTAAGACCAGACCAACAGTAAGACCAGACCAACAGTAAGACCAGACCAGCAGTAAGACTAGACCAGCAGTAAGACCAGCAGTAAGACCAGACCAACAGTAAGACCAGAACACAGTAAGACCAGACCAGCAGTAAGACCAGACCAACAGTAAGACCAGACCAGCAGTAAGACTAGACCATAAGTAAGACCAGCAGTAAGACCAGACCAACAGTAAGACCAGACCAACAGTAAGACCAGACCAGCAGTAAGACCAGACCAGCAGTAAGATCAGACCAGCAGTAAGACCAGACCAGACCAACAGTAAGACTAGACCAGCAGTAAGACCAGACCAAAAGTATGACCAGACAAGCAGTAAGACCAGACCAACAGTAAGACCAGACCAGCAGTAAGACCAGACCAACAGTAAGAACAGACCAACAGTAAGACCAGACCAACAGTAAGACCAGACCAGCAGTAAGACCAGACCAACAGTAAGACCAGACCAACAGTAAGACCAACAGTAAGACCAGACCAGCAGTAAGACCAGACCAGCAGTAAGACCAGACAAACAGTAAGACCAGACAAACAGTAAGACCAGACCAACAGTAAGACCAGACCAACAGTAAGACCAGACCAGCAGTAAGACTAGACCAGCAGTAAGACCAGCATTAAGACCAGACCAACAGTAAGACCAGAACACAGTAAGACCAGACCAGCAGTAAGACCAGACCAACAGTAAGACCAGACAAACAGTAAGACCAGACCAGCAGTAAGACCAGACCAACAGTAAGACCAGACCAACAGTATGACCAGACCAGCAGTAAGACCAGACCAACAGTAAGACCAGACCAACAGTAAGACCAGACCAGCAGTAAGACCAGACAAACAGTAATACCAGACCAACAGTAAGACCAGACCAACAGTAAGACCAGACCAGCAGTAAGACCAGACCAACAGTAAGACCAGACCAGCAGTAAAACCAGACCAGCAGTAAGACCAGACCAACAGTAAGACCAGACCAACAGTAAGACCAGACCAGCAGTAAGACCAGACCAGCAGTAAGACTAGACCAGCAGTAAGACCAGACCAACAGTAAGACCAGACCAGCAGTAAGACCAGACCAGCAGTAAGACCAGACAAACAGTAAGACCAGACCAGCAGTAAGACCAGACCAGCAGTAAGACCAGACCAACAGTAAGACCACACCAACAGTAAGACCAGGCCAACAGTAAGAACAGACCAGCAGTAAGACCAGACCAACAGTAAGACCAGACCAACAGTAAGACCAGACCAGCAGTAAGACCAGACCAACAGTAAGACCAGACCAGCAGTAAGACCAGACCAGCAGTAAGACCAGACAAACAGTAAGACCAGACAAACAGTAAGACCAGACCAACAGTAAGACCAGACCAACAGTAAGACCAGACCAGCAGTAAGACTAGACCAGCAGTAAGACCAGCAGTAAGACCAGACCAACAGTAAGACCAGAACACAGTAAGACCAGACCAGCAGTAAGACCAGACCAACAGTAAGACCAGACCAACAGTAAGACCAGACCAGCAGTAAGACCAGACCAGCAGTAAGACCAGACAAACAGTAAGACCAGACAAACAGTAAGACCAGACCAACAGTAAGACCAGACCAACAGTAAGACCAGACCAGCAGTAAGACTAGACCAGCAGTAAGACCAGCAGTAAGACCAGACCAACAGTAAGACCAGAACACAGTAAGACCAGACCAGCAGTAAGACCAGACCAACAGTAAGACCAGACCAGCAGTAAGACTAGACCATAAGTAAGACCAGCAGTAAGACCAGACCAACAGTAAGACCAGACCAGCAGTAAGACCAGACCAGCAGTAAGATCAGACCAGACCAACAGTAAGACTAGACCAGCAGTAAGACCAGACCAAAAGTATGACCAGACAAGCAGTAAGACCAGACCAACAGTAAGACCAGACCAGCAGTAGAGACCAGACCAACAGTAAGAACAGACCAACAGTAAGACCAGACCAGCTGTAAGACCAGACCAGCCAGTAAGAACCAGACCACAGTAAGACCAGACCAACAGTAAGACATGACAGCAGTAAGCACCAGACGCAGCAGGTATGACCAGACCAGCAGTAAGACCAGATAAGACCAGACAGCAGTAGACCAGACAATCAGTAGACCAGACCAACAGTAAGACCAGACCAACAGTAAGACCAGACCACAGTAAGACATAGACCAGCAGTAAGACCAGCATTAGACAGTCGAACAGTAAGACCACCACAGTAGACCAGTCAGTAAGACAAGACCAGCAGTAAGAACCAGACCAGCATGTAAGACCAGACAAACAGTTAAGACCAGACCAGCAGTAAGACCACGACCAGACAGTAAGACCAGACCAAACAGTATGACCAGACCATCAGTAAGACCAGACCAACCAGTAAGACCAAGACCACAGTAAGACCTAGACCAGCAGTAGACCAGACCAGCAGTAAGACCAGACCAACAGTAAGACCAGACCAACAGTAAGACCAGACCAGCAGTAAGACCAGACCAACAGTAAGACCAGACCAACAGTAAGACCAGACCACAGTAAGACCAGACCAGCAGTAAGACCAGACAACAGTAAGACCAGACAAACAGTAAGACCAGACCAACAGTAAGACCAGACCAACAGTAAGACCAGACCAGCAGTAAGACTAGACCAGCAGTAAGACCACAGTAAGACCAGACCAACAGTAAGACCAGAACACAGTAAGACCAGACCAGCAGTAAGACCAGACCAACAGTAAGACCAGACCAGCAGTAAGACTAGACCATAAGTAAGACCAGACCAGCAGTAAGACCAGACCAACAGTAAGACCAGACCAGCAGTAAGACCAGACCAGCAGTAAGACCAGACCAGACCAACAGTAAGACTAGACCAGCAGTAAGACCAGACCAAAAGTAAGACCAGACAAGCAGTAAGACCAGACCAACAGTAAGACCAGACCAGCAGTAAGACCAGACCAACAGTAAGAACAGACCAACAGTAAGACCAGACCAACAGTAAGACCAGACCAGCAGTAAGACCAGACCAACAGTAAGACCAGACCAACAGTAAGACCAACAGTAAGACCAGACCAGCAGTAAGACCAGACCAGCAGTAAGACCAGACAAACAGTAAGACCAGACAAACAGTAAGACCAGACCAACAGTAAGACCAGACCAACAGTAAGACCAGACCAGCAGTAAGACTAGACCAGCAGTAAGACCAGCATTAAGACCAGACCAACAGTAAGACCAGAACACAGTAAGACCAGACCAGCAGTAAGACCAGACCAACAGTAAGACCAGACAAACAGTAAGACCAGACCAGCAGTAAGACCAGACCAACAGTAAGACCAGACCAACAGTAAGACCAGACCAGCAGTAAGACCAGACCAACAGTAAGACCAGACCAACAGTAAGACCAGACCAGCAGTAAGACCAGACCAACAGTAATACCAGACCAACAGTAAGACCAGACCAACAGTAAGACCAGACCAGCAGTAAGACCAGACCAACAGTAAGACCAGACCAGCAGTAAGACCAGACCAACAGTAAGACCAGACCAACAGTAAGACCAGACCAACAGTAAGACCAGACCAGCAGTAAGACCAGACCAACAGTAAGACCAGACCAACAGTAAGACCAGACCAACAGTAAGACCAGACCAGCAGTAAGACCAGACCAGCAGTAAGACCAGACCAACAGTAAGACCAGACCAACAGTAAGACCAGACCAGCAGTAAGACCAGACCAGCAGTAAGACTAGACCAGCAGTAAGACCAGACCAACAGTAAGACCAGACCAGCAGTAAGACCAGACCAGCAGTAAGACCAGACAAACAGTAAGACCAGACCAGCAGTAAGACCAGACCAGCAGTAAGACCAGACCAACAGTAAGACCAGACCAACAGTAAGACCAGGCCAACAGTAAGACCAGACCAGCAGTAAGACCAGACCAACAGTAAGACCAGACCAACAGTAAGACCAGACCAGCAGTAAGACCAGACCAACAGTAAGACCAACCAGCAGTAAGACCAGACCAGCAGTAAGACCAGACCAAGCAGTAAGACCAGACCAGCAGTAAGACCAGACCAGCAGTAAGACCAGACCAACAGTAAGACCAGACCAACAGTAAGACCAGACCAGCAGTAAGACCAGACCACAGTAAGACCAGACCAACAGTAAGACCAGACCAACAGTAAGACCAGACCAACAGTAAGACCAGACCAACAGTAAGACCAGACCAACAGTAAGACCAGCAGTAAGACCAGACCAGCAGTAAGACAGACCAGCAGTAAGACCAGACCAGCAGTAAGACCAGACCAACAGTAAGACCAGCAGTAAGACCAGACCAACAGTAAGACCAGACCAGCAGTAAGACCAGACCAACAGTAAGACCAACAGTAAGACCAGACCAACAGTAAGACCAGACCAGCAGAAAGACCAGACCAGCAGTAAGACCAGACCAACAGTAAGACCAGACCAACAGTAAGACCAGCAGTAAGACCAGACCAGCAGTAAGACCCGACCAACAGTAAGACCAGACCAACAGTAAGACATGACCAGCAGTAAGACCAGACCAACAGTAAGACCAGACCAACAGTAAGACCAGCAGTAAGACCAGACCAGCAGTTAGACCAGACCAGCAGTAAGACCAGACCAACAGTAAGACCAGACCAACAGTAAGACCAGACCAACAGTAAGACCAGACCAGCAGTAAGACCAGACCAACAGTAAGACCAGACCAGCAGTAAGACTAGACCAACAGTAAGACCAGACCAACAGTAAGACCAGCAGTAAGACAAGACCAACAGTAAGACCAGACCAGCAGTAAGACCAGACCAACAGTAAGACCAGACCAGCAGTAAGACCAGACCAGCAGTAAGACCAGACAAACAGTAAGACCAGACCAACAGTAAGACCAGACCACCAGTAAGACAAGACCAGCAGTAAGACTAGACCAGCAGTAAGACCAGCAGTAAGACCAGACCAACAGTAAGACCAGACCAACAGTAAGACCAGACCAGCAGTAAGACCAGACCAACAGTAAGACCAGACCAACAGTAAGACCAGACCAGCAGTAAGACCAGACCAACAGTAAGACCAGACCAACAGTAAGACCAGACCAGCAGTAAGACCAGACCAACAGTAAGACCAGACCAACAGTAAGACCAGACCAGCAGTAAGACCAGACCAACAGTAAGACCAGACCAGCAGTAAGACCAGACCAACAGTAAGACCAGACCAACAGTAAGACCAGACCAGCAGTAAGACCAGACCAACAGTAAGACCAGACCAACAGTAAGACCAGACCAACAGTAAGACCAGACCAACAGTAAGACCAGACCAACAGTAAGACCAGACCAGCAGTAAGACCAGACCAACAGTAAGACCAGACCAACAGTAAGACCAGACCAGCAGTAAGACCAGACCAACAGTAAGACCAGACCAACAGTAAGACCAACAGTAAGACCAGACCAACAGTAAGACCAGACCAACAGTAAGACCAGACCAACAGTAAGACGAGACCAGCAGTAAGACCAGACCATTAGTAAGACCAGACCAGCAGTAAGACCAGACCAACAGTAAGACCAGACCAGCAGTAAGACCAGACCAGCAGTGAGACCAGACCAACAGTAAGACCAACAGTAAGACCAGACCAACAGTAAGACCAGACCAACAGTAAGACCAGACCAACAGTAAGACCAGACCAGCAGTAAGACCAGACCAGCAGTAAGACCAGACCAACAGTAAGACCAGACCAGCAGTAAGACCAACAGTAAGACCAGACCAACAGTAAGACCAGACCAACAGTAAGACCAGACCAGCAGTAAGACCAGACCAACAGTAAGACCAGACCAACAGTAAGACCAGACCAGCAGTAAGACCAGACCAACAGTAAGACCAGACCAGCAGTAAGACCAGACCAACAGTAAGACCAGACCAGTAGTAACACCAGACCAGCAGTAAGACCAGACCAACAGTAAGACCAGACCAGCAGTAAGACCAGACCAACAGTAAGACCAGACCAACAGTAAGACCAGACCAGCAGTAAGACCAGACCAACAGTAAGACCAGACCAACAGTAAGACCAACAGTAAGACCAGACCAACAGTAAGACCAGACAAACAGTAAGACCAGACCAACAGTAAGACGAGACCAGCAGTAAGACCAGACCATTAGTAAGACCAGACCAGCAGTAAGACCAGACCAACAGTAAGACCAGACCAGCAGTAAGACCAGACCAGCAGTAAGACCAGACCAACAGTAAGACCAACAGTAAGACCAGACCAACAGTAAGACCAGACCAACAGTAAGACCAGACCAACAGTAAGACCAGACCAGCAGTAAGACCAGACCAGCAGTAAGACCAGACCAACAGTAAGACCAGACCAGCAGTAAGACCAACAGTAAGACCAGACCAACAGTAAGACCAGACCAACAGTAAGACCAGACCAACAGTAAGACCAGACCAGCAGTAAGACCAGACCAACAGTAAGACCAGACCAGCAGTAAGACCAGACCAACAGTAAGACCAGACCAGCAGTAAGACCAGACCAGCAGTAAGACCAGACCAACAGTAAGACCAACAGTTAGACCAGACCAACAGTAAGACCAGACCAACAGTAAGACCAGACCAGCAGTAAGACCAGACCAACAGTAAGACCAGACCAGCAGTAAGACCAGACCAACAGTAAGACCAGACCAGCAGTAAGACCAGACCAGCAGTAAGACCAGACCAACAGTAAGACCAGACCAGCAGTAAGACCAGACCAGCAGTAAGACCAGACCAACAGTAAGACCAGACCAACAGTAAGACCAGACCAACAGTAAGACTAGACCAGCAGTAAGACCAGACCAACAGTAAGACCAGACAAGCAGTAAGACCAGACCAACAGTAAGACCAGACCAGCAGTAAGACCAGACCAACAGTAAGAACAGACCAACAGTAAGACCAGACCAACAGTAAGACCAGACCAGCAGTAAGACCAGACCAACAGTAAGACCAGACCAACAGTAAGACCAACAGTAAGACCAGACCGGCAGTAACACCAGAACAACAGTAAGACCAGACCAGCAGTAAGACCAGACCAGCAGTAAGACCAGACAAACAGTAAGACCAGACCAACAGTAAGACCAGACCAACAGTAAGACCAGACAAACATAAGACCAGACCAACAGTAAGACCAACAGTAAGACCAGACCAACAGTAAGACCAGACCAACAGTAAGACCAGACCAACAGTAAGACGAGACCAGCAGTAAGAACAGACCATTAGTAAGACCAGACCAGCAGTAAGACCAGACCAACAGTAAGAACAGACCAACAGTAAGACCAGACCAACAGTAAGACCAGACCAGCAGTAAGACCAGACCAACAGTAAGACCAGACCAACAGTAAGACCAACAGTAAGACCAGACCAGCAGTAAGACCAGACCAACAGTAAGACCAGACCAGCAGTAAGACCAGACCAGCAGGTAAGACCAGACAAACAGTAAGACCAGACCAACAGTAAGACCAGACCAACAGTAAGACCAGACCAACAGTAAGACCAGACCAACAGTAAGACCAACAGTAAGACCAGACCAACAGTAAGAACCAGACCAACAGTAAGACCAGACAACAGTAAGACGAGACCATCAGTAAGACAGACCAGCAGTAAGACCAGACCAACTGTAAGACCAGACCAACAGTAAGACAGACCAGCAGTAGACCAAGCCACAGTAAGACCAGCAGCAGTAAGACCAGACAACAGTAAGACCAGACCAACACGTAAGACCAGACCAACAGTAAGACCATACCAGCAGTAAGACCAGACAACCAGTAAGACCAGACCAGCAGTAAGACCAGACCAGCAGTAAGACCTGCAAACCGTAAGACCAGACCAACAGTAAGACCAGACCAAGCAGTAAGACCAGACGCAACAGTAAGACCAGACAACAGTAACCAGACCAACAGTAAGACCAGACCAGACAGTAAGACCAGGACCAGCAGTAAGACCAGACAACAGTAAGACGCAGACGCAGCAGTAAGACCAGACCAACAGTAAGACCAGACCAGCAGTAAGACCAGACCAGCAGTAAGACCAGACCAACAGTAAGACCAGACCAGCAGTAGACCAGACCAGCAGTAAGACCAGACCAACAGTAAGACCAGACCAACAGTAAGACCAGACCAACAGTAAGACCAGACCAACAGTAAGACCAGACCAGCAGTAAGACCAGACCAACAGTAAGACCAGACCAACAGTAAGACCAGACCAACAGTAAGACCAGACCAACAGTAAGACCAGACCAACAGTAAGACCAGACCAACAGTAAGACCAGACCAACAGTAAGACCAGACCAACAGTAAGACTAGACCAGCAGTAAGACCAGACCAACAGTAAGGACCAGACAAGCAGTAAGACCAGACCAACAGTAAGACCAGACCAGCAGTAAGACCAGACCAACAGTAAGACCAGACCAACAGTAAGACCAGACCAACAGTAAGACCAGACCAGCAGTAAGACCAGACCAACAGTAAGACCAGACCAACAGTAAGACCAACAGTAAGACCAGACCGGCAGTAACACCAGAACAACAGTAAGACCAGACCAGCAGTAAGACCAGACCAGCAGTAAGACCAGACAAACAGTAAGACCAGACCAACAGTAAGACCAGACCAACAGTAAGACCAGACAAACAATAAGACCAGACCAACAGTAAGACCAACAGTAAGACCAGACCAACAGTAAGACCAGACCAACAGTAAGACCAGACCAACAGTAAGACGAGACCAGCAGTAAGAACAGACCATTAGTAAGACCAGACCAGCAGTAAGACCAGACCAACAGTAAGAACAGACCAACAGTAAGACCAGACCAACAGTAAGACCAGACCAGCAGTAAGACCAGACCAACAGTAAGACCAGACCAACAGTAAGACCAACAGTAAGACCAGACCAGCAGTAAGACCAGACCAACAGTAAGACCAGACCAGCAGTAAGACCAGACCAGCAGTAAGACCAGACAAACAGTAAGACCAGACCAACAGTAAGACCAACCAACAGTAAGACCAGACCAACAGTAAGACCAGACCAACAGTAAGACCAACAGTAAGACCAGACCAACAGTAAGACCAGACCAACAGTAAGACCAACAGTAAGACCAGACCAACAGTAAGACCAGACCAGCAGTAAGACCAGACCAGCAGTAAGACCAGACCAACAGTAAGACCAGACCGCAGTAAGACCAACAGTAAGACCAGAACCAACAGTAAGACCAGACCAACAGTAAGACCAGACCAACAGTAAGACCAGACCAGCAGTAAGACCAGACCAACAGTAAGACCAGACCAGCAGTAAGACCAGACCAACAGTAAGACCAGACCAGCAGTAAGACCAGACCAGCAGTAAGACCAGACCAACAGTAAGACCAACAGTTAGACCAGACCAACAGTAAGACCAGACCAACAGTAAGACCAGACCAGCAGTAAGACCAGACCAACAGTAAGACCAGACCAGCAGTAAGACCAGACCAACAGTAAGACCAGACCAGCAGTAAGACCAGACCAGCAGTAAGACCAGACAACAGTAAGACCAGACCAGCAGTAAGACCAGACCAGCAGTAACACCAGACCAACAGTAAGACCAGACCAACAGTAAGACCAGACCAACAGTAAGACTAGACCAGCAGTAAGACCAGACCAACAGTAAGACCAGACAAGCAGTAAGACCAGACCAACAGTAAGACCAGACCAGCAGTAAGACCAGACCAACAGTAAGAACCAGACCAACAGTAAGACCAGACCAACAGTAAGACCAGACCAGCAGTAAGACCAGACCAACAGTAAGACCAGACCAACAGTAAGACCAACAGTAAGACCAGACCGGCAGTAACACCAGAACAACTGTAAGACCAGACCAAGCAGTAAGACCAGACCAGCAGTAAGACCAGACAAACAGTAAGACCAGACCAACAGTAAGACCAGACCAACAGTAAGACCAGACAAACAGATAAGACCAGACCAACAGTAAGACCAACAGTAAGACCAGACCAACAGTAAGACCAGACCAACAGTAAGACCAGACCAACAGTAAGACGAGAAAACCGAGCAGTAAGAACAGACCATTAGTAAGACCAGACCAAGCAGTAAGACCAGACCAACAGTAAGAACAGACCAACAGTAAGACCAGACCAACAGTAAGACCAGACCACACAGTAAGACCAGACCAACAGTAAGACCAACCAACAGTAAGACCAACAGTAAGACCAGACCAGCAGTAAGACCAAACCAACAGTAAGACCAGACCAGCAGTAAGACCAGACCAGGCAGTAAGACCAGACAACAGTAAGACCAGACCAACAGTAAGACCAGACCAACAGTAAGACCAGACCAACAGTAAGACCAGACCAACAGTAAGACCAACAGTAAGACCAGACCAGCAGTAAGACCAGACCACAGTAAGACCAGACATAAGTACCAGACCAGCAGTAAGACCAGACCAACATTAAGACCAGACCAGCAGTAAGAACCAGACCAGCAGTAAGACCAGACCAACAGTAAGACCAACAGTTAAGACCAGACCAACAGTAAGACCAGACCAACAGTAAGACCAGACCAGCAGTAAGACCAGACCAACAGTAAGACCAGACCAGCAGTAAGACCAGACCAACAGTAAGACCAGACCACAGTAAGACCAGACCAGCAGTAAGACCAGACCAACAGTAAGACCAGACCAGCAGTAAGACCAGACCAGCAGTAAGACCAGACCAACAGTAAGACCAGACCAACAGTAAGACCAGACCAACAGTAAGACCTAGACCAGCAGTAAGACCAGACCAACAGTAAGACCAGACCAAGCAGTAAGACCAGACCAACAGTAAGACCAGACCAGCAGTAAGACCAGACCAACAGTAAGAACCAGACCAACAGTAAGACCAGACCAACAGTAAGACCAGACCAGCAGTAAGACCAGACCAACAGTAAGACCAGACCAACAGTAAGACCAACAGTAAGACCAGACCGGCAGTAACACCAGAACAACTGTAAGACCAGACCACAGTAAGACCAGACCAGCAGTAAGACCAGACAAACAGTAAGACCAGACCAACAGTAAGACCAGACCAACAGTAAGACCAGACAAACAATAAGACCAGACCAACAGTAAGACCAACAGTAAGACCAGACCAACAGTAAGACCAGACCAACAGTAAGACCAGACCAACAGTAAGACGAGACCAGCAGTAAGAACAGACCATTAGTAAGACCAGACCAGCAGTAAGACCAGACCAACAGTAAGAACAGACCAACAGTAAGACCAGACCAACAGTAAGACCAGACCAGCAGTAAGACCAGACCAACAGTAAGACCAGACCAACAGTAAGACCAACAGTAAGACCAGACCAGCAGTAAGACCAGACCAACAGTAAGACCAGACCAGCAGTAAGACCAGACCAGCAGTAAGACCAGACAAACAGTAAGACCAGACCAACAGTAAGACCAGACCAACAGTAAGACCAGACCAACAGTAAGACCAGACCAACAGTAAGACCAACAGTAAGACCAGACCAACAGTAAGACCAGACCAACAGTAAGACCAACAGTAAGACCAGACCAGCAGTAAGACCAGACCAACAGTAAGACCAGACCAGCAGTAAGACCAGACCAGCAGTAAGACCAGACAAACAGTAAGACCAGACCAACAGTAAGACCAGACCAGCAGTAAGACCAGACCAACAGTAAGACCAGACCAACAGTAAGACCAACAGTAAGACCAGACCAACAGTAAGACCAGACCAACAGTAAGACCAGACCAACAGTAAGACAGACCAGTAAGAACAGACCAGCAGTAAGACCAGACCAACAGTAAGACCAGACCAACAGTAAGACCAGACCAGCAGTAAGACCAGACCAACAGTAAGACCAGACCAGCAGTAAGACCAGACCAGCAGTAAGACCAGACAAACAGTAAGACCAGACCAAACAGTAAGACCAGACCAACAGTAAGACCAGACCAACAGTAAGACCAGACCAAGCAGTAAGACTAGACCAGCAGTAAGACCAGCAGTAAGACCAGACCAACAGTAAGACCAGAACACAGTAAGACCAGACCAGCAGTAAGACCAGACCAACAGTAAGACCAGACCAACAGTAAGACCAGACCAGCAGTAAGACCAGACCAGCAGTAAGACCAGACAAACAGTAAGACCAGACAAACAGTAAGACCAGACAAACAGTAAGACCAGACCAACAGTAAGACCAGACCAGCAGTAAGACTAGACCAGCAGTAAGACCAGCAGTAAGACCAGACCAACAGTAAGACCAGAACACAGTAAGACCAGACCAGCAGTAAGACCAGACCAACAGTAAGACCAGACCAGCAGTAAGACCAGACCAGCAGTAAGACCAGACCAACAGTAAGACCAGACCAGCAGTAAGACCAGACCAGCAGTAAGACCAGACCAGACCAACAGTAAGACTAGACCAGCAGTAAGACCAGACCAAAAGTATGACCAGACAAGCAGTAAGACCAGACCAACAGTAAGACCAGACCAGCAGTAAGACCAGACCAACAGTAAGAACAGACCAACAGTAAGACCAGACCAACAGTAAGACCAGACCAGCAGTAAGACCAGACCAACAGTAAGACCAGACCAACAGTAAGACCAACAGTAAGACCAGACCAACAGTAAGACCAGACCAGCAGTAAGACCAGACCAAACAGTAAGACCAGACAAACAGTAAGACCAGACCAACAGTAAGACCAGACCAACAGTAAGACCAGACCACAGTAAGACCTAGACCAGCAGTAAGACCAGCAGTAAGACCAGACCAACAGTAAGACCAGAACACAGTAAGACCAGACCAGCAGTAAGACCAGACCAACAGTAAGACCAGACAAACAGTAAGACCAGACCAGCAGTAAGACCAGACCAACAGTAAGACCAGACCAACAGTATGAACAGACCAGCAGTAAGACCAGACCAACAGTAAGACCAGACCAACAGTAAGACCAGACCAGCAGTAAGACCAGACCAACAGTAATACCAGACCAACAGTAAGACCAGACCAACAGTAAGACCAGACCAGCAGTAAGACCAGACCAACAGTAAGACCAGACCAGCAGTAAGACCAGACCAACAGTAAGACCAGACCAACAGTAAGACCAGACCAACAGTAAGACCAGACCAGCAGTAAGACCAGACCAACAGTAAGACCAGACCAACAGTAAGACCAGACCAACAGTAAGACCAGACCAGCAGTAAAACCAGACCAGCAGTAAGACCAGACCAACAGTAAGACCAGACCAACAGTAAGACCAGACCAGCAGTAAGACCAGACCAACAGTAAGACCAGACCAGCAGTAAGACCAGACCAACAGTAAGACCAGACCAGCAGTAAGACCAGACCAGCAGTAAGACCAGACAAACAGTAAGACCAGACCAGCAGTAAGACCAGACCAGCAGTAAGACCAGACCAACAGTAAGACCACACCAACAGTAAGACCAGGCCAACAGTAAGAACAGACCAGCAGTAAGACCAGACCTAGCAGTAAGACCAGACCAACAGTAAGACCAGACCAGCAGTAAGGACCAGACAAGCAGTAAGACCCAGACCAACAGTAAGACCAGACCAGACAGTAAGACCAGACCAGCAGTAAGACCAGACCAGCAGTGAAGACCAGACCAAGCAGTAAGACCAGACCAAGCAGTAAGACCCAGACCAACAGTAAGACCAGACCAAGCGAGTAAGACCTAGACCATGAGGTAAGAACCAGACCAACAGTAAGACCAGACCAAGCAGTAAGACCAGACCAACAGTAAGACCAGACCAACAGTAAGACCAGACCACAGTAAGAACCAGACCACAGTAAGACCAGACCAACGAGTAAGACCAGACCGAGCAGTAGACCAGACCAACAGTAAGACCAGACCAAGCGAGTAGAAGACCGAAGCAGTAAGACCAGACCAACAGTAAGACGCAGAACCAACAGTAAGACCTAGACCAGCAGTAAGACGAGACCAGCAGTAAGACCAGACCATCAGTAAGACCAGACCAAGCAGTAAGACCAGACCAACAGTAAGACCAGACCAACAGTAAGACCAACAGTAAGACCAGACCAGCAGTAAGACCAGACCAACAGTAAGACCAGACCAGCAGTAAGACCAGACCAGCAGTAAGACCAGACAAACAGTAAGACCAGACCAACAGTAAGACCAGACCAACAGTAAGACCAGACCAACAGTAAGACCAGACCAACAGTAAGACCAACAGTAAGACCAGACCAACAGTAAGACCAGACCAACAGTAAGACCAACAGTAAGACCAGACCAGCAGTAAGACCAGACCAACAGTAAGACCAGACCAGCAGTAAGACCAGACCAGCAGTAAGACCAGACAAACAGTAAGACCAGACCAACAGTAAGACCAGACCAGCAGTAAGACCAGACCAACAGTAAGACCAGACCAACAGTAAGACCAACAGTAAGACCAGACCAACAGTAAGACCAGACCAACAGTAAGACCAGACCAACAGTAAGACGAGACCTCAGTAAGAACAGACCAGCAGTAAGACCAGACCAACAGTAAGACCAGACCAACAGTAAGACCAGACCAGCAGTAAGACCAGACCAACAGTAAGACCAGACCAGCAGTAAGACCAGCAGTAAGACCAGACAAACAGTAAGACCAGACCAAACAGTAAGACCAGACCAACAGTAAGACCAGACCAACAGTAAGACCAGACCAGCAGTAAGACTAGACCAGCAGTAAGACCAGCAGTAAGACCAGACCAACAGTAAGACCAGAACACAGTAAGACCAGACCAGCAGTAAGACCAGACCAACAGTAAGACCAGACCAACAGTAAGACCAGACCAGCAGTAAGACCAGACCAGCAGTAAGACCAGACAAACAGTAAGACCAGACAAACGTAAGACCAGACCAACAGTAAGACCAACCAACAGTAAGACCAGACCAGCAGTAAGACTAGACCAGCAGTAAGACCAGCAGTAAGACCAGACCAACATTAAGACCAGAACACAGTAAGACCAGACCAGCAGTAAGACCAGAACCAACAGTAAGACCAGACCAGCAGTAAGACTAGACCATAAGTAAGACCAGCAGTAAGACCAGACCAACAGTAAGACCAGACCAGCAGTAAGACCAGACCACAGTAAGACCAGACCAGACCAACATTAAGACTAGGACCAGCAGTAGAACCAGACCAAAAGTAATGACCAGACAAGCAGTAAGACCAGACCAACAGTAAGACCAGACCAGCAGTAAGACCAGACCAACAGTAAGAACAGACCAACAGTAAGACCAGACCAACAGTAAGACCAGACCAGCAGTAAGACCAGACCAACAGTAAGACCAGACCAACAGTAAGACCAACAGTAAGACCAGACCAGCAGTAAGACCAGACCAGCAGTAAGACCAGACAAACAGTAAGACCAGACAAACAGTAAGACCAGACCAACAGTAAGACCAGACCAACAGTAAGACCAGACCAGCAGTAAGACTAGACCAGCAGTAAGACCACAATTAAGACCAGACCAACAGTAAGACCAGAACACAGTAAGACCAGACCAGCAGTAAGACCAGACCAACAGTAAGACCAGACAAACAGTAAGACCAGACCAGCAGTAAGACCAGACCAACAGTAAGACCAGACCAACAGTAGAACAGACCAGCAGTAAGACCAGACCAACAGTAAGACCAGACCAACAGTAAGACCAGACCAAACAGTAAGACCAGACCAACAGTAATACCAGACCAACAGTAAGACCAGACCAACAGTAAGACCAGACCAGCAGTAAGAACCAGACCAACAGTAAGACCAGACCAGCAGTAAGACCAGACCAACAGTAAGACCAGACCAACAGTAAGACCAGACCAACAGTAAGACCAGACCAGCAGTACGACCAGACCAACAGTAAGACCAGACCAACAGTAAGACCAGACCAACAGTAAGACCAGACCAGCAGTAAAACCAGAACCAGCAGTAAGACCAGACCAACAGTAAGACCAGACCAACATTAAGACCAGACCACAGTAAGACCAGACCAGCAGTAAGACATAACCAGCAGTAAGACCAGACCAACAGTAAGACCAGACCAACAGTAAGACCAGACCAGCAGTAAGACCAGACAAACAGTAAGACCAGACCAGCAGTAAGACCAGACCAGCAGTAAGACCAGACCAACAGTAAGACCACACCAACAGTAAGACCAGGCCAACAGTAAGAACAGACCAGCAGTAAGACCAGACCAACAGTAAGACCAGACCAACAGTAAGACCAGACCAGCAGTAAGACCAGACCAACAGTAAGACCAGCAGTAAGACCAGACCAGCAGTAAGACCGGACCAGCAGTAAGACCAGACCAACAGTAAGACCAGCAGTAAGACCAAACCAACAGTAAGACCAGACCAACAGTAAGACCAGACCAGCAGTAAGACCAGACGAACAGTAAGACCAACAGCAAGAACAGACCAACAGTAAGACCAGACCAGCAGTAAGTCCAGACCAACAGTAAGACCAGACCAACAGTAAGACCAGCAGTAAGACCAGACCAGCAGTAAGACAGACCAGCAGTAAGACCAGACCAGCAGTAAGACCAGACCAACAGTAAGACCAGCAGTAAGACCAGACCAACAGTAAGACCAGACCAGCAGTAAGACCAGACCAACAGTAAGACCAACAGTAAGACCAGACCAACAGTAAGACCAGACCAGCAGAAAGACCAGACCAGCAGTAAGACCACACCAACAGTAAGACCAGACCAACAGTAAGACCAGCAGTAAGACCAGACCAGCAGTAAGACCCGACCACAGTAAGACCAGACCAACAGTAAGACATGACCACAGTAAGACCAGACCAACAGTAAGACCAGACCAACAGTAAGACCAGCAGTAAGACCAGACCAGCAGTTAGACCAGACCAGCAGTAAGACCAGACCAACAGTAAGACCAACCAACAGTAAGACCAGACCAACAGTAAGACCAGACCAGCAGTAAGACCAGACCAACAGTAAGACCAGACCAGCAGTAAGACTAGACCAACAGTAAGACCAGACCAACAGTAAGACCAGACCAGCAGTAAGACCAGACCAACAGTAAGACCAGAACAAGCAGTAAGACCAGACCAAGCAGTAAGACCAGACCAACAGTAAGACCAGACCAGCAGTAAGACCAGACCAACAGTAAGACCAGACCAACAGTAAGACAGACCAACAGTAAGACCAGGACCACAGTAAGACCAGACCAGCAGTAAGACCAGACACAGTAAGACCAGACCAACAGTAAGACCCAGACCACAGTAAGACCAGACCAGCAGTAAGACCAGACCAGCAGTAAGACCAGACCAACAGTAAGACCAGACCAGCAGTAAGACCAGACCAACAGTAAGACCAGACCAACAGTAAGACCAGACCAGCAGTAAGACCAGACCAGCAGTAAGACCAGACCAACAGTAAGACCAGACCAACAGTAAGACCAGACCAACAGTAAGACCAGACCACAGTAAGACCAGACAACAGTAAGACCAGACCAACAGTAAGACCAGACCAACAGTAAGACCAGACCAACAGTAAGACCAGACCAACAGTAAGACCAGACCATCAGTAAGACCAGACCAAGCAGTAAGACCAGACCAACAGTAAGACCAGACCAACAGTAGACCAGACCAGCAGTAAGACCAGACCAACAGTAAGACCAGACCACAGTAAGACCAGACCAACAGTTAGACCAGACCAACAGTAAGACCAGACCAACAGAAAGACCAGACCAACAGTAAGACCATGACCAACAGTAAGACCAGACCACAGTAAGACTCGAGACCAACATAAGACCAGACCAACAGTAAGAACCAGACCAACAGTAAGACCAGACCACAGTAAGACCAGACCATCAGTAAGACCAGACCAACAGTAAGACCAGACCAGCAGTAAGACCAGACCCAGCAGTAAGACAGACCAGCAGTAAGAAGGACCAGACAACCAAGTAAGACCAGACCAGTAAGACCAGACCAACAGTAAGACCAGACCAACAGTAAGACCCAGACCAGCAGTAAGACCAGACCAGCAGTAAGACCAGAACAAGTAAGACCAGACCAACAGTAAGACCAGAACCAGCAGTAAGACCAACAGTACAGTAAGACCAGACCAACAGTAAGACCAGACCAACAGTAAGACCAGACCAGCAGTAAGACCAGACCAACAGTAAGACCAGACCAACAGTAAGACCAGACCAGCAGTAAGACCAGACCAAAGCAGTAAGACCAGACCAGCAGTAAGACCAAGACCAGAAAAGACCAACAGTAAGACCAAGACCATTAGTAACCACCAGACCAGCAGTAAGACCAGACCAACAGTAAGACCAGACCAGCAGTAAGACCAGACCAACAGTAAGACCAGAACCAACAGTAAGACCAGACCACAGTAAGACCAGACCAACAGTAAGACCAGACCAGCAGTAAGACCAGACCAACAGTAAGACCAGACCACAGTAAGACCAGAACCAGCAGTAAGACCAGACCAACAGTAAGACCAGACCAAGCAGTAAGACCAGACCAGCAAGTAAGACCAGACCAGACCAACAGTAAGACTATACCAGTCAGTCAAGACCAGACCCAAAAGTTAAGACCGACAAGCAGTAGACCAGACCAACAGTAAGACCAGACTCAGGCAGTAAGACCAGACCAACAGTAAGAACAGACCAACAGTAAGAGCCAGACCAACAGTAAGACACAGTAGACCAGACCAGCAGTAAGAACAGACCAACAGTAAGACCAGACACAGTAAGACCATGACCCAGTAAGACCAAGACAAGCAGCTTAAGACCAGACCAGCAGTAAGACAGACCAGCAGTAAGACCAGACCAGCAGTAAGACCAGACCAGCAGTAAGACCAGACAAACATAAGGACCAGACCAACAGTAAGACCAGACCAACAGTAAGACCAGACCAACAGTAAGACTAGACCAGCAGTAAGACCAGCAGTAAGACCAGACCAACAGTAAGACCAGACCAACAGTAAGACCAGACAAACAGTAAGACCAGACCAGCAGTAAGACCAGACCAACAGTAAGACCAGACCAACAGTAAGACCAGACCAGCAGTAAGACCAGACCAACAGTAAGACCAGACCAACAGTAAGACCAGACCAGCAGTAAGACCAGACCAACAGTAAGACCAGACCAACAGTAAGACCAGACCAACAGTAAGACCAGACCAGCAGTAAGACCAGACCAACAGTAAGACCAGACCAACAGTAAGACCAGACCAGCAGTAAGACCAGACCAACAGTAAGACCAGACCAACAGTAAGACCAGACCAACAGTAAGACCAGACCAGCAGTAAGACCAGACCAGCAGTAAGACCAGACCAACAGTAAGACCAGACCAACAGTAAGACCAGACCAGCAGTAAGACCAGACCAGCATAAGACCAGACCAACAGTAAGACCAGACCAGCAGTAAGACCAGACCAGCAGTAGAGACCAGACCAGCAGTAAGACCTAGACCAGCAGTAAGACCAACCAACAGTAAGACCAAGCACAGTAAGACCAGACCAAGCAGTAAGACCAGACCAGCAGTAAGACCAGACCAACAGTAAGACCAGACCAGCAGTAAGACCGAGACCAGCAGTAAGAAACCAGACCATTCAGTAAGACCAGACCAGCAGTAAGACCAGGACCAACAGTAAGAACAGACCAACAGTAAGACCAGACCAACAGTAAGACCAGACCAGCAGTAAGACCAGACCAACAGTAAGACCAGACACAGTAGACAACAGTAAGACCAGACCAGCAGTAAGACCAGACCAACAGTAAGACCAGACCAGCAGTAAGACCAGACCAGCAGTAAGACCAGACAAACAGTAAGACCAGACCAGCAGTAAGACTAGACCAACAGTAAGACCAGACCAACAGTAAGACCAGACCAACAGTAAGACCAACAGTAAGACCAGACCAACAGTAAGACCAGACCAACAGTAAGACCAGACCAACAGTAAGACCAGACCAGCAGTAAGACCAGACCAACAGTAAGACCAGACCAGCAGTAAGACCAGACCAGCAGTAAGACCAGACAAACAGTAAGACCAGACCAACAGTAAGACCAGACCAGCAGTAAGACCAGACCAAGACCAACAGTAAAGACCAGACCAACAGTAAGACCAGCAGTAAGACCAGACCAACAGTAAGACCAGACATCAGTAAGACCAGACCAACAGTAAGACCAGACCAGCAGTAAGGAACAGACCAAGCAGTAAGACCAGACCAGCAGTAAGACCAGACCAACAGTAAGACCAGACCAGCAGTAGACCAGACCAACAGTAAGACCAGACCAGCAGTAAGACCAGACCAGCAGTAAGACCAACCAACAGTAAGGACCAGACAACAGTAAGACCAGACCATCAGTAAGACCAGACCAGCAGTAAGACCAGACCAAGCAGTGAAGACCAGAACCGAGCAGTAAGACCAACCAAGTAAGACCAGACCAACAGTATCAAGACAGAACAGCAGGAGACCAGACCAAGAGTAAGACCAGACCAACAGTAAGACCAGACCAACAGTAAGACCAGACCAGCAGTAAGGACCAGACCAACAGTAAGACCATACAAACAGTAAGACCAGGACCAGCAGTAAGACCAGACCAACAGTTAAGGACCAGACCAGCAGTAAGACCAGACCAACAGTAAGACCAAGCAGTAAGACCAGACCAAGCAGTAAGACCAGACCAGCAGTAAGACCAGACCAACAGTAAGACCAGACAGCAGTAAGACCAGACCAACAGTAAGACCAGACCAACAGTAAGACCAGACCAGCAGTAAGACAGACCAGCAGTAAGACCAGCATAAGACCAGACCAACAGTAAGACCAGAACCAACAGTAAGGACCAGACCAGCAGTAAGACCAGACCAACAGTAAGACCAGACCAACAGTAAGACCAGAACCAGCAGTAAGACCAGACCAAGCAGTAAGACCAGACCAACAGTAAGACCAGACCAGCAGTAAGACCAGACCAACAGTAAGACCAGACCAACAGTAAGACCAACCAGCAGTAAGACCAGACCAACAGTACTACCAGACCAACAGTAAGACCAGACCAACAGTAAGACCAGACCAGCAGTAAGACCAGACCAACAGTAAGAACCAGACCAGCAGTAAGACCAGACCAACAGTAAGACCAGACCAACAGTAAGACCAGACCAACAGTAAGACCAGACCAGCAGTAAGACCAGACCCAGCAGTAAGACCCAGACCAACAGTAAGACCCAGACCAACAGTAAGACCAACCAACATAGACCAGACCAGTCAGTAAGACCAGACCACAGTAGAGACCAGACCAACAGTAAAGACCAGACCAACAGTAAGACCAGACCAGCAGTAAGACCAGACCAGCAAGTAAGACTAGACCAGCAGTAAGACCAGAACAACAGTAAGACCAGACCAGCAGTAAGACCATACCAGCAGTAAGACCAGACAACAGTAAGACCAGACCACAGTAAGACCAGACCAGGCAGTAAGACCAGACCAATAGTAAGACCAGCACCAACAGTAAGACCAGCCAACAGTAAGACCAGACCAGCAGTAAGACCAGACCAAAAGTAAGACCAGACCAACAGTAAGACCAGACCAGCAGTAAGACCAGACCAACAGTAAGACCAGCAGTAAGACCAGACCAGCAGTAAGACCAGACCAGCAGTAAGACCAGACCAACAGTAAGACCATCAGTAAGACCAAACCAACAGTAAGACCAGACCAACAGTAAGACCAGACCAGCAGTAAGACCAGACCAACAGTAAGACCAACAGCAAGAACAGACCAACAGTAAGACCAGACCAGCAGTAAGTCCAGACCAACAGTAAGACCAGACCAACAGTAAGACCAGCAGTAAGACCAGACCAGCAGTAAGACCAGACCAGCAGTAAGACCAGACCAGCAGTAAGACCAGACCAACAGTAAGACCAGCAGTAAGACCAGACCAACAGTAAGACCAGACCAGCAGTAAGACCAGACCAACAGTAAGACCAAACAGTAAGACCAGACCAACAGTAAGACCAGAACCAGCAGAAAGACCAGACCAGCAAGTAAGACCACAACCAACAGTAAGACCAGACCACACAGTAAGACCAGCAGTAAGACCAGACCAGCAGTAAGACAGACCAACAGTAAGACCAGACCAACAGTAAGACATGACCAGCAGTAAGACCAGACCAACAGTAAGACCAACAAGGACCAACAGTAAGGACCGAACCACAGTAAGACCAGACCAGCAGAAGGACCAGACCAACAGTAAGACCCAGAGACCAACAGTAAGACCAGACCAGCAGTAAGACCAGACCAACAGTAAGACCAGACCAACAGTAAGACCAGGACCAACAGTAAGACCAGACCAGCAGTAAGACCAGGACCAACAGTGTAAGACCAGACAACAGTAAGACCAGACAAACAGTAAGACCAGACCAGCAGTAGACCAGACCAACAGTAAGACCAGACCAGCAGTAAGGACCAGACCAGGCAGGTAAGACCAGACCACAGTAAGGGGGGGGGGGGGACCAGACCAACAGTAAGACCAGACCAAACAGTAAGACCAGACCAGCAGTAAACCAGACCACAGTAAGACCAGACCAACAGTAAGACCAGACAGCAGTAAGACCAGGACCAACAGGTAAGACCAGACCAACAGTAAGACCAGACCAACAGTAAGACCAGACCAAGCAGTAAGACAGACCAACAGTAAGACCAGACCAGCAGTAAGACCAGACCAACAGTAAGACCAGACCAACAGTAAGACCAGACCCAGTAAGACCAGACCAACAGTAAGACCAGACCAGCAGTAAGACCAGACCAGCAGTAAGACCAGACCAAGCAGTAAGACCAGACCAACAGTAAGACCAGACCAACAGTAAGACCAGACCAGCAGTAAGACCAGACCAACAGTAAGACCAGACCAACAGTAAGACCAGACCAACAGTAAGACCAGACCAGCAGTAAGACCAGACCAACAGTAAACCAGACCAACAGTAAGACAGCAGCAGTAAGACCAGACCAGCAGTAAGACCAGACCAACAGTAAGACCAGACCAGCAGTAAGACCAGACCAACAGTAAGACCAGACCAACAGTAAGACCAGACCAGCAGTAAGACCAGACCAACAGTAAGACCAGACCAACAGTAAGACCAGACCAGCAGTAAGACCAGACCAACAGTAAGACCAGACCAACAGTAAGACCAGACCAACAGTAAGACCAGACCAGCAGTAAGACCAGACCAACAGTAAGACCAGACCAACAGTAAGACCAGACCAACAGTAAGACCAGACCAGCAGTAAGACCAGACCAGCAGTAAGACCAGACCAACAGTAAGACCAGCAGTAAGACCAGACCAACAGTAAGACCAGACCAACAGTAAGACCAGACCAACAGTAAGACCAGACCAGCAGTAAGACCAGACCAGCAGTAAGACCAGACCAGCAGTAAGACCAGACCAACAGTAAGACCAGACCAACAGTAAGACCAACCAGCAGTAAGACCAGACCAACAGTAAGACCAGACCAACAGTAAGACCAGACCAACAGTAAGACCAGACCAACAGTAAGACCAGACCACAGTAAGACCAGACCAAGCAGTAAGACCAGACCACAGTAAGACCAGACCAAGCAGTAAGACTGCAGTAGACCAGACCAACAGTAAGACCAGACCAACAGTAAGACCAGACCAGCAGTAAGACCAGACCAGCAGTAAGACAGACCAACAGTAAGACCAGACCAACAGTAAGACCAGACCAGCAGTAAGACCAGACCAACAGTAAGACCAGACCAACAGTAAGACCAGCAGTAAGACCAGAACCAACAGTAAGACCAGACAAACAGTAAGACCAACCAACAGTAAGACGAGACCAAGCATTAAGACCAGACCATTAGTAAGACCAGACCAGCAGTAAGACCAGACCAACCAGTAAGACAGTAGACCAGCAGTAAGACCAGACCAGCAGTAAGACCAGACCAACAGTAAGACCAACAGTAAGACCAGACCAACAGTAAGACCAGACCAACAGTAAGACCAGACCAACAGTAAGACCAGACCAACAGTAAGACCAGACCAGCAGTAAGACCAGACCAACAGTAAGACCAGACCAACAGTAAGACCAACAGTAAGACCAGACCAACAGTAAGACCAGAACTCAAACAGTAAGACCAGACCAACAGTAAGACCAGACCAGCAGTAAGACCAGACCAACAGTAAGACCAGACCAGCAGTAAGACCAGACCAACAGTAAGACCAGACCAGCAGTAAGACCAGACCAGCAGTAAGACCAGAACAAACAGTAAGACAGCAGTAAGGACCAGACCAGCAGTAAGACCATACCAAGCAGTAAGACCAGGACCAACAGTAAGACCAGACAGTAAGACCAGACCAAGCAGTAAGCCCAGACCAGCAGTAAGACCACCAGCAGTAAGACCAGACCAACAGTAAGACCAGACCAACAGTAAGACCAGACCAGCAGTAAGACCAGGACCAACAGTAAGACCAGACCAACAGTAAGACCAGGACCAGCAGTAAGACCAGACCAACAGTAAGACCAGACAACAGTAAGACCAGACCAGCAGTAAGACCAGACCAACAGAAGACCAGACCACAGTAAGACCAGACCAAGCAGTAAGACCAGACCAACAGTAAAGACCAGACCACAGTAAGACCAGAACCAACAGTAAGACCAGACCAACAGTAAGACCAGACCAGCAGTAAGACCAGACCAACAGTAAGACCAGACCAACAGTAATACCAGACCAACAGTAAGACCAGACCAGCAGTAAGACCAGACCAACAGTAAGACCAGACACAGCAGTAAGACCAGACCAGCAGTAAGACCAGACAAACAGTAAGACCAGACCAACAGTAAGAACCAGACCAACAGTAAGACCAGACAAACATAAGACCAGACCAACAGTAAGACCAGACCAACAGTAAGACCAGACCAACAGTAAGACCAACCCAACAGTAAGACGAGACCACAGTAAGAACAGACCATTAGTAAGGACCAGACAGCAGTAAGACCAGACCAACAGTAAGACAGACCAACAGTAAGACCAGACCAACAGTAAAGACCAGACCAGCAGTAAGACCAGACCAACAGTAAGACCAGACCAACAGTAAGAAACCAACAGTAAGACCAGACCAGCAGTAAGACCAGACCAACAGTAAGACCAAGACCAGCAGTAAAAAAGACAAGACAGCAGACCAGCAGTAAAGACCAGACAAACAGTAAGACCATAAGACCACACCACCAACAGTAAGACCAGACCAACAGTAAGACCAGACCAACAGTAAGACCAGACCAACAGTAAGACCAGACCAGCAGTAAGACCTAGACCAACAGTAAGACCAGACCAACAGTAAGACCAGACCTACAGTAAGACCACAGTAGACCAACCAACAGTAACGACCAGACCAGCAGTAAGACCAGACCAACAGTAGACCAGACCAACAGTAAGACCAGACCAACAGTAAGACCAGACCAGCAGTAAGACCAGACCAACAGTAAGACCAGACCAACAGTAAGACCAGACCACAGTAAGACCAGACCAACAGTAAGACCAGACCAACAGTAAGACCAGACCAACAGTAAGACCAGACCAGCAGTAAGACCAGACCAGCAGTAAGACCAGACCAACAGTAAGACCAGACCAACAGTAAGACCAACCAGCAGTAAGACCAGACCAGCAGTAAGACCAGACCAAGCAGTAAGACCAGGACCAGCAGTAAGACCAGACAGCTTAAGACCAGACCAACAGTAAGACCAGACCAACAGTAAGACCAGACAACAGAAAGACCAGACCAAGCAGTAAGACCAGACCAACAGTAAGACCAGACCAACAGTAAGACCAGACCAGCAGTAAGACCAACAGTAAGACCAGACCAACAGTAAGACCAGACCAACAGTAAGACCAGACCATCAGTAAGACCAGACCAACAGTAAGACCAGACCAGCAGTAAGACCAGACCAACCAGTAAGACCAGACAGCGGTAAGACCAGACCAGCAGTAAGACCAGACCAAACAGTAGACCAACATAAGACCAGACCAACAGTAAGACCAGACCAACAGTAAGACCAGACCAACAGTAAGACCAGACCAGCAGTAAAAGACCAGAACCAACAGTAAGACCAGACCAGCAGTAAGACCAAGACCAACAGTAAGACCAGACCAAGCAGTAAAGACCAGACCACCAGTAAGACCAGACCAACAGTAAGACCAGACCAGCAGTAAGACCAGACCAACAGTAAGACCAGACCAACAACAGTAAGACTAGACCAGCAGTAAGACCAGACCAAAAGTAAGACCATACAAGCAGTAAGACCAGACCAACAGTAAGACCAGACCACAGTAAGACCAGACCAACAGTAAGAACAGACCAAACAGTAAGACCAGACCAACAGTAAGACCAGAACCAGCAGTAAGACCAGACCAACAGTAAGACCAGACCAACAGTAAGACCAAACAGTAAAGACCAGACCACAGTAAGACCAGACCAACAGCCTTAAGACCAGACCAGCAGTAAGACAAGACCAGACCAGCAGTAAGACCAGTACAACAGTAAGACCAGGACAACAGTAAGACCAGTACAACAGTAAGACCAGCGCAACAGTAAGACCAGACCAACAGTAAGACTAGACCAGCATCAAGACCAGTAAGACCAGACCAACAGTAAGACCAGACCAACAGTAAGACCAGACAAACAGTAAGACCAGACCAGCAGTAAGACCAGACCAACAGTAAGACCAGTACAACATTAAGACCAGTACAACAGTAAGACCAGACCAACAGTAAGACCAGCCAACAGTAAGACCAGACCAGCAGTAAGACCAGACCAACAGTAAGACCAGACCAGCAGTAAGACCAGACCACAGTAAGACCAGACCAACAGTAAGACCAGACCAACAGTAAGACCAGACCAAGCAGTAAGACCAGACCACAGTAAGACCTAGACCAACAGTAAGAACCAGACCAACAGTAAGACCAGACCAACAGTAAGACCAGACCAGCAGTAAGACCAGACCAACAGTAAGACCAGACCAACAGTAAGACCAGACCAGCAGTAAGACCAGACCAACAGTAAGACCAGACCAACAGTAAGACCAGACCAAGCAGTAAGACCAGACCAGCAGTAAGACCAGACCAGCAGTAAGACCAGACCAACAGTATGACCAGCAGCTAAGACCAGACCAACAGTAAGACCAGCAGTAAGACCAGACCAGCAGTAAGACCAGACCACAGAAAGACCAGACCAACAGTAAGACTAGACCAACAGTAAGACCAGACCAACAGTAAGACAAGAGACCAGACCATCAGTAAGACTAGACCAACAGTAAGACCAGACCAAGAGTAAGACCAGACCAGTAAGACCAGACCAACCGTAGACCAGACCAACAGTAAGACCAGACCAAGAGTAAGACCAGACCAGCAGTAAGACTAGACCACAGTAAGACCAGACCAACAGTAAGACCAGACACAGTAAGACCAGACCAACGAGTAAGACCAGACAGCAGTAAAGACCAGACCAACAGTAAGACCAGACCAGCAGTAAGACCAGACCAACAGTAAGACCAACAGTAAGACCAGACCAACAGTAAGACCAGACCAGCAGTAAGACTAGACCAACAGTAAGACCAGACCAACAGTAAGACCAGACCAACAGTAAGACCATCAGTAAGACCAGACCAGCAGTAAGACCAGACCAACAGTAAGACCAGACCAACAGTAAGACCAGACCAGCAGTAAGACCAGAACCATCAGTAGAACCAGACCAACAGTAAGACCAGCAGTAAGACCAGACCAGCAGTAAGACAGACCAGCAGTAAGACCAGACCAACAGTAAGACCAGCAGTAAGACCAGACCAACAGTAAGACCAGACCAGCAGTAAGACCAGACCAGCAGTAAGACTAGACCAACAGTAAGACCAGACCAACAGTAAGACCAGCAGTAAGACCAGACCAACAGTAAGACCAGACCAGCAGTTAGACCAGACCAACAGTAAGACCAGACCAACAGTAAGACCAGACCAATAGTAAGACCAGACCAGCAGTAAGACTAGACCAACAGTAAGACCAGACCAAGAGTAAGACCAGACCAGTAAGACCAGACCAACAGTAAGACCAGACCAACAGTAAGACCAGACCAAGAGTAAGACCAGACCAGCAGTAAGACTAGACCAACAGTAAGACCAGACCAACAGTAAGACCAGAACAACAGTAAGACCAGACCAACAGTAAGACCAGACCAGCAGTAAGACCAGACCAACAGTAAGACCAGACCAGCAGTAAGACCAAACCAACAGTAAGACCAACAGTAAGACCAGACCAACAGTAAGACCAGACCAGCAGTAAGACTAGACCAACAGTAAGACCAGACCAACAGTAAGACCAGACCAACAGTAAGACCATCAGTAAAGACCAGGACCAGCATTAAACCAGACCAACAGTAAGACCAGACCAACAGTAAGGACCAGACCAGCAGTAAGACCAGACCAACAGTAAGACCAGACCAACAGTAAGGACCAGGCAGTAAGGACCAGACCAGCAGTAAGACCAGACCCAGCAGTAAGACCAGACCAACAGTAAGACCAGCAGTAAGACCGAGACCAACAGTAAGACCAGCAGTAAGACCAGACCAACAGTAAGGACCAGACCAGCAGTAAGACCAGACCAACAGTAGAGACCAGACCAGCAGTAAGACCTAGACCAACAGTAAGACCAGACCAACAGTAAGACAGCAGTAAAACCAGAACCAACAGTAAGACCAGACCAGGGCAGTAAGACCAGACCACAGTAAGACCAGACCAGCAGTAAGACTAGACCAACAGTAAGACCAGACCAACAGTAAGGACCAGCAGGTAAGACCAGACCAACAGTAAGACCAGACCAGCAGTAAGACCAGACCAACAGTAAGACCAGACCAACAGTAAGACCAGACCAGCAGTAAGACTAGACCAACAGTAAGACCAGACCAGCAGTAAGACTAGACCAACAGTAAGACCAGACCAACAGTAAGACCAGACCAGCAGTAAGACCAGACCAACAGTAAGACCAGACCAACAGTAAGACCAGCAGTAAGACCAGACCAGCAGTAAGACCAGACCAGCAGTAAGACCAGACCAACAGTAAGACCAGCAGTAAGACCAGACCAACAGTAAGACCAGCAGTAAGACCAGACCAACAGTAAGACCAGACCAACAGTAAGACCAGACCAACAGTAAGACCAGACCAGCAGTAAGACTAGACCAACAGTAAGACCAGACCAACAGTAAGACCAGAACAACAGTAAGACCAGACCAACAGTAAGACCAGACCAGCAGTAAGACCAGACCAACAGTAAGACCAGACCAACAGTAAGACCAGACCAACAGTAAGACCAGACCAGCAGTAAGACCAGACCAGCAGTAAGACCAGACCAGCAGTAAGAACATTGATCTTTCTGGGTCAAGGAGTAAAACATGATTGAATGAGACTATATTAACATATCATCCAGAGACTGACATTCAACACCATCCCTATCATCAGGAGGGGAGGGGATAGCAGAAGAGAGGGGAGTGAGGAAAGGAGAGGGGGCTCAGAGAGTAGGAGAAGAAAGGAGAAGAGTGGGGATAAGTGAGGGAGAGAGAGAGAGGGGAGTAGAGATTGGTCACCTGCAGCAGCTGTAGAGTAAGACTGGAGCAGCTAGTCTCTATCCCTCTCTCTCTCCCTCCCTCCCTCCCTCCCTCTCTCTCTCCCTCCCTCCCTCTCTCCCTCTTTCCCCCTCTCATGTCCTGCATCCCACAGGGAGAAGAGGAGTTGTGCTGACTCATGTCCAGGTACACACGAAGAGGAAACAGAATATGGATATCAGCTCCATCTTTCTAATTGCATTTTTATAATTTCCATCCATGTGTATAGACTTCTTAGCCATTCATTTTCAAAGCAGAAAAACACACAATTGAAAATCGTACTTCTCATATCCATAGCCATGAACATTAGAGAGACAATCGTTAAACAGAGCAGAGAGAGAGAGAGAGGTCCTTCCCTGACATTGCAGTAACATTGCCGGGTAGAATTTAGAACGGGTATACTGTATATCATTCTGACTGGGCTGTATTTCTCCAGTGGGGTGGTGGTGTAACTCAGGTCTCTGCCAGGTCATAATGGATCCATGCATTTCATCAATAAGGCTTCCAGAGAAGCATACATCATCATACATCCAACAGACTCCTATACCTCCTCACAATGGTTTACAACTCCAATACCTCATCACACTTACTTAAAATTCCTATACCTCCTCACACAGCAATGTATCAATATATCAATGATGTCGCTCTTGCTGTTGGTGACTCTCAGATCCACCTCTACGCAGACGACACCATTTTGTATACATCTGGCCCTTCATTGGACACTGTGTTAACAAACCTCCAAACGAGCTTCAATGCCATACAACACTCCTTCAGTAGCCTCCAACTGCTCTTAAACACTAGTAAAACTAAATGCATGCTCTTCAACCGAACGCTGCTGGCACCCGCCCACCCGACTAGAATCACTACTCTCGACGGGTCTGACCTAGAGTATGTGGACAACTACAAATACCTAGGTGTCTGGTTAGACTGTAAACTCTCCTTCCAGACTCACATTAAGCATCTCCAATCCAAAGTTAAATCTAGAATCGGCTTCCTATTTCGCAACAAAGCCTCCTTCACTCAGGCTGCCAAACATGCCCTCGTAAAACGGACTATCCTACCGATCCTTGACTTCGGCGATGTCATTTACAAAATAGCTTCCAACACTCTACTCAGCAAATTGGATGTAGTCTATCACAGTGCCATCCGTTTTGTCACCAAAGCCCCATATAATACCCACCACTGTGACCTGTACGCTCTTGTTGGCTGGTCCTCACTACATGTTCGTCGCGAAACCCACTAGCTCCAGGTCATTTATAAATCACTGCTAGGCAAATCCCCGCCTTATCTTAGCTCATTGGTCACCATAGCAACACCCACCCGTAGTCTGCGCTCCAGCAGGTATATCTCACTGGTCATCCCCAAAGCCAACACCTCCTTTGGTCGCCATTCCTTCCAGTTCTCTGCTGCCAATGACTGGAACGAACTGCAAAAATCTCTGAAGCTGGAGACTCTTATCTCCCTCACTAACTTTAAGCATCAGTTGTCAGAGCACCTTACCGATCACTGCACCTGTACACAGCCCATCTGAAATTAGCCCACCCAACTACCTCATCCCCATATTGGTATTTATTTTGCTCTTTTGCACCCCAGTATCTCTATTTGCACATCATCTCTTGCACATCTAGCATTCCAGTGTTAATACTAAATTGTAATTACTTTGCACTATAGCCTATTTATTGCCTTACCTCCATAACTTGCTACATTTGCACACACTGTATATAGATTTTCTATTGTGTTTTGACTGTACGTTTTGTTTATTCCATGTGTAACTCTGTGTTGTTGTTGTTGTTTTTATCGCACTGCTTTGCTTTATCTTGGCCAGGTCGCAGTTGTAAATGAGAACTTGTTCTCAACTGGTTTACCTGGTTAAATAAAGGTGAAATAAATAAAAAATAAAAAATAATAAACACAGAGACCTACAACTCAGTGACTTACAACTCCTATTCCTGGGTGTGTGTGTGTGTTTGTGTCTGTGTGTGTGTGTGTTTGTGTCTGTTTGTGTGTGTGTGTGTGTGTGTGTGTGTGTGTGTCTGTGTGTGTGTGTGTGTGTGTGTGTGTGTGTCTGTGTGTGTGTCTGTTTGTTTGTGTGTGTGTGTGTGTGTGTGTGTGTGTGTGTGTTTGTGTCTGTGTGTGTGTGTGTTTGTGTCTGTTTGTGTGTGTGTGTGTGTGTGTGTGTGTGTGTGTGTTTGTGTCTGTTTGTGTGTGTGTGTGTGTTTGTGTCTGTTTGTGTGTGTGTGTGTGTTTGTGTCTGTTTGTGTGTGTGTGTTTGTGTCTGTGTGTGTGTGTGTCTGTGTGTGTGTGTGTGTGTGTTTGTGTGTGTGTGTGTGTGTGTCTGTGTGTTTGTGTGTGTGTGTGTGTGTGTCTGTGTGTTTGTGTGTGTGTGTGTGTGTGTGTGTGTGTGTGTGTGTGTGTGTGTGTGTGTGTGTCTGTGTGTCTGTGTGTGTGTGTGTGTGTGTCTGTTTGTGTGTGTCTGTGTGTGTGTGTCTGTGTCTGTGTGTGTGTGTGTGTGTGTGTGTGTGTGTGTGTGTGTGTGTGTGTGTGTGTTAATGTGACTGTTGTGATCGCTCTAACACAGGCCTGCAGGACAGGAGTGGTGCAGTTTAACCCCAGATCCCTCCCATTGGCTGGCTGGCTGGCTGGCTGGCTGGCTGGCTGGCTGCCTGGCTGGCTGGCTGGCTGCCTGGCTGGCTGGCTGGCTGGCTGGCTGGCTGGCTGCCTGGCTGCCTGGCTGGCTGGCTGGCTGGCTGGCTGGCTGGCTGCCTGGCTGCCTGGCTGGCTGGCTGGCTGGCTGGCTGCCTGGCTGCCTGGCTGGCTGGCTGGCTGGCTGGCTGCCTGGCTGCCTGGCTGGCTGGCTGGCTGGCTGGCTGCCTGGCTGCCTGGCTGGCTGCCTGGCTGGCTGGCTGGCTGGCTGGCTGGCTGGCTGGCTGGCTGGCTGCCTGGCTGCCTGGCTGGCTGGCTGGCTGGCTGGCTGGCTGCCTGGCTGCCTGGCTGCCTGGCTGGCTGGCTGGCTGCCTGGCTGGCTGGCTGGCTGGCTGGCTGGCTGGCTGGCTGGCTGGCTGGCTGGCTGCCTGGCTGCCTGGCTGGCTGGCTGGCTGGCCTTCCCACTCCCAGTACCATCAGTGTGTGTGTGGCAGTGAACATGTCTGAGGCGTGAGCAGGGTGTGTGTGTAATATACAGTACCAGTCAAAAGTTTGGACACACATACCTACTCATTCCAGGGTTTTTCTATAGTTTTACTATTTTCTACATTGTAGAATAATAGTGAAGACATAAAAACAATGAAATATCACATATTGAATCATGTAGTAACCAAAAAAGTGTTAAACAAATCAAAATATATCTTATATTTGAGATTCTTCAAAGTAGCCACCCTTTGCCTTGATGACAGCTTTGCACACTCTTGGCATTCTCTCAACCAGCTTCATGAGGTAGTCACCTGGAATGCATTTCAATTAACAGGTGTGCCTTCTTTAAAGTGAATTTGTGGAATTTCTTTCCTTCTTAATGCGTTTGAGCCAATCAGTTGTGTTGTGACAAGGTAGGGGTGGTATACAGAAGATAGCCCTATTTGGTAAAAGACCAAGTCCATATTATGGCAAGAACAGCTCAAATAAGCAAACAGAAATGACAGTCCATCATTACTTTAAGACATGAAGGTCAGTCAATCCAGAAAAGTTCAAGAACTTTTAAAGTCACAAAAACCATCAAGCGCTATGATGAAACAGGCTCTCATGAGGACCACCACAGGAAAGGAAGACCTAGAGTTTCCTCTGCTGCAGAGGATAAGTTCATTAGAGTTAAATAAATGCTTCACATAGTTCAAGTAACAGACACATTTCAACATCAACTGTTCAGAGGAGACTGCGTGAATCAGGCTTTCATGGTCGAATTGCTGCAAAGAAACCAATACTAAAGGACACCAATAAGAAGAAGAGACTTTCCTGGGTCAAGAAACACGAGCAATGGACATTAGACCGGTGGAAATCTGTCCTTTGGTTTGATGAGTCCAGATTTGAGATTTTTGGTTCCAACCGCCGTGTCTTTGTGAGACGCAGAGTAGGTGAACGAATGATCTCCGCATGTGTGGTTCCCACCGTGAAGAATGGAGGAGGAGGTGTGATGGTGTGGGGGTGCTTTGCTGGAGACACTGTCAGTGATTTATTTAGAATTCAAGGCACACTTAACCAGCATGGCTACCACAGCATTCTGCAGCGATATGCCATCCCATCTGGTTTGCGCTTAGTGGGACAATAATTTGTTTTTCAACAGGACAATGACCCAACACACCTCCAGGCTGTGTAAGGGCTATTTGACCAAGCAGGAGAGTGATGGAGTGCTGCAACAGATGACCTGGCCTCCACTATCACCTGACCTCAACCCAATTGAGATGGTTTGGGATGAGTTGGACCACAGAGTGAAGGAAAAGCAGCCAACAAGTGCTCAGCATATGTGGGAACTCCTTCAAGACTTGGAAAAGCATTCCAGGTGAAGATGGTTGAGAGAATGCCAAGAGTGTGCAAAGCTGTCATCAAGGCAAAGGGGTGGCTATTTGAAGAATCTCAAATATAAAATATATTTTGTTTTGTTTAACACTTTTTTTGGTTACTACATAATTCCATATGTGCTATTGTTTTGATGTCTTCACTATTATTCTACAATGTAGAAAATAGTAAAAAATAAAGAAAACCCTTGAACGAGTAGTTGTGTAAACATATATGTGTCACGCCCTGGCTCTAGGGACTCTTTTAAGTTGAGCCAGGGTGTGTAGAGTTTATGTTTTGTGCTCGTTGTGTCTAGTCTAGTTTTGTATATCTATGTTGGCCAGAGTGGTTCTCAATCAGAGGCAACGAGTATCAGCTGTTGCTGGTTGTCTCTGATTGGGAACCATATTTAGTCAGGTGGTTTTCGCACAGTGTTTGTGGGATCTTGTTCCGTGTTGGTTTGTGTTTTGCACCTGTGGAAGTCACGTATCGATTTGTTGTTTTGTTAGTGTATCATTTAATAAATAAGTATGTTCACCTTCCACGCTGCGCCTTGGTCCTCTATATCCGACGATCGTGACAATCTGTATCCTCATATAGCCTGTGTGTGCAAAGCTGTCATCAAGGCAAAGGGTGGCTATTTGAAGAATCTCAAATATAAAATATATTTTGTTTTGTTTAACACTTTTTTGGTTACTACATAATTCCATATGTGCTATTGTTTTGATGTCTTCACTATTATTCTACAATGTAGAATATAGTAAAAATTAAGAAAACCATTGAATGAGTAGGTGTGTCCAAACATTTGACTGGTACTGTATATTACACACACACCCTAATCAGCCTCAGACATGTTCACTGCCACACACACACTGATGTCCTATAAGCACAGAGTAAATGTAATGTCACAGGAGAGTAAACATATCTGTATCCTCATATAGCCTGATTAAACCTCTACCTCTGGCAAGTATAATTTGTCCTTGCATGTCAACGTCCTCTTTAAAACAACACACATAAATAGGTGTCTTTCTTGGCTCAACTAATGTGGTCTTTAGTTTTACTATTTATTTTTATTTTTTTGATAGTTCAACATGTGCTGTTCCAAACTAGATGATGATGCAGGATCATTTTTTCACTTTAGTGGTGAACCGTTTCTGCCCATTCACGCGACGCCTCCCCTTTAATGAGGATCTTGAAGAGATGTGAGAGGAACGGAACCGGGTGAGGCAATGCGCTCGTGGGGGCTCTTTGTATGCGGGGCAATGTCCATCTGCAGCCCGAGCATTTTAGCGTCAACCGGCTGAATGATGGCGAATTGTGAGAGACAGGAGGAAAACAGACCGAGAGAAAGAGAAACAGACAGAGGTAGACAGGGGACGATACTACGTTACCTAGCATGTCTGTTTAACTTCCAGTGAAACCCAGAGAGAAGGAGAAGGAGGATCCATTTTCTGTGTTTATGAGGAGGAGACGCGTCAGGTCCCCACAGCACCAGCGGAGGGAGCAGCGTGGCAGAGAGAGCGGCATCAGGGTGATTGTTGCATGTCTTCTCTCTCTCTGAATGCTGAATGACTGGAGAGAAACTAGGCTGGTTATGACTGAAGCGGCCGCTGCTGTGAGCTGCTATGAGGCTAGTGCATGGAGGCTGCTGTGTTCTGCCTGTCCATCTGACATGATCCGCACCCGGAGAGAGAGATGTGCTGCGGCTATAGAGCATGTTGTCAGAGACACCTGCCGCTCCTAAGGGGCACTAGCTAGTTCTACCCTGGTTCTACCCTGGTTCTACCCTGGTTGTAGACGTCTCTGCTGCTAATAGACATACTGAACACAGTCAGACAGACGACAGTATGGTGGGGACGATGATGACGGGGCTTGATAGTTGCATGAACTTGGATGAACAGGTGTGTCTCTCCTCATCACAGATATAACCTAGCCGCTGTTGTGTGCAGTTCACACACCAAGTAGCCCACTGGGAAGACAGGCAGCACTTAAAGTAGATGGCCCTAGCTAGCAAAAATACAGTACAGATAAAGACAAAAAAAGTATACTTATTACTCCTGGAGATATCAGGAGTCCTCTAGCTATAGAATGAAGCAGTACTAATGTTTTATAGTGGTGTCATAGGGGTCAACATTGTCATAGTGCTATTACAGAGAGCCTACAGTGTTATAGGTGACAGGCTGGTATTTGTATTTATTATGGATCCCCATTAGCTGTTGCCAAGGCAGCAGCTACTCTTCCTGGGGTCCAAGCACATCAAGGCACTTAGATTACACATAAATCAAAATATTAAACATTACGTCATATAATATTATTACACCACCACATATTAACAATACAAAATGTATAATTACCACCATACAACAATATTACAATGTACGTGTGTGTAGAGTGTGTGTGCTAGCGGGTGTGTACCATGTGTCTGTGTACGTGTACGTGTGTGTATAGTGCGTGTGTTATCATGTGTGTGTGTGCATGTGTCTGTGTCTATGTTTGTGTTGCTTCACAGTCCCCGCTGTTCCATAAGGGGTATTTTTATCTGTTTTTTAAATCTGATTCTACTGCTGGTATCAGTTACTTGATGTGGAACAGAGTTCCATGTAGTCATGGCTCTGTGTAGTACTGTGCGCCTCCCATAGTCTGTTCTGGACTTGGGGACTGTGAAGAGACCTCTGGTGGCATGTCTTGTGGGGTATGCATGGGTGTCCGAGCTGTGTGCCAGTAGTTCAAACAGACAGCTCGGTGCTTTCAACATGTCAATACCTCTCACAAATACAAATAGTGATGAAGTCAATCTCTCCTCCACTTTGAGCCAGGAGAGATTGACATGCTCTTAATGTTAGCTCTCTGTGTACATCCAAGGGCCAGCCGTGCTGCCCTGTTCTGAGCCAATTGCAATTTTTCGAAGTCCCTCTTTGTGGCACCTGACCACACGACTGAACAGTAGTCCAGGTGTGACAAAACTAGGGCCTGTAGGACCTGCCTTGTTGATAGTGCTGTCAAGAAGGTAGAGTAACGCTTTATTATGGACAGACTTCTCCCCATCTTAGCTACTGTTGTATCAATATATTTTGACCATGACAGTTTACAATCCAGGGTTACTCCAAGCAATTTAGTCTCCTCAACTTGCTCAATTTCCACATGATTTATTACAAGATTTAGTTGAGGTTTAGGGTTTAGTGAATGATTTGTCCCAAATACAATGCTTTTAGTTTTGGAAATATTTAGGACTAACTTATTCCTTGCCACCCATTCTGAAACGAACTGCAGCTCTTTGTTAAGTGTTGCAGTCATTTCAGTCGCTGTAGTAGCTGACATGTATAGTTTTCACTCAAAGCCAGTGGCATGTCATTAGTAAAGATTTTAAAAAGTAAGGGGCCTAGACAGCTGCCCTGGGGAATTCCTGATTCTACCTGGATTACGTTGGAGGGGTTTCCATCAAAGAACACTCTCTCTGTTCTGTTAGACAGGTAGCTCTCGATCCACAATATAGCAGGTGGTGTAAAGCCATAACACATACGTTTTTCCAGCAGCAGACTATGATCGATAATGTCAAAAGCCGCACTGAAGTCTGACAAAACAGACTTTTTGTCATCAATTTCTCTCAGCCAATCATCAGTCATTTGTGTAAGTGCAGTGCTTGTTGAATGTCCTTCCCTACAAGCATGTTTAAAGTCTGTTGTTAATTTGTTTACTGTGAAGTAGCATTGTATCTGGTCAAACACAATTTTTCTCAAAAGTTTACAAAGGGTTGGTAACAGGCTAATTAGTCAGCTATTTGAGCCAGTAAAGGGGGCTTCACTATTCTTAAGTAGCAGAATGACTTTTGCTTCCCTCCAGGCTTGAGGGCACACACTTTCTAGTAGGCTTAAATTGAAGATATGGCAAATAGGAGCTGCAATATCGTCAGCTATTATCCTCAGTAATTTTCCATCCAAGTTGTCAGACCCCGGTGGCTTGTCTTTGCTGATAGACAACAATCATTTTTGAAAAAACTAACTTTACGTTTTGTGGTTGTAGTGAACACCCTAACTGTGAGTGGCTCTGCATAAGAGCCTTTGCTAAATGACTAAAATGTTCATGTAATGAGTAGCCTAGTGATTGGTGATGACAGTAGCCTAGTGATTGGTGATGACAGTAGCCTAGTGAGTGGTGATGACAGTAGCCTAGTGAGTGGTGATGACAGTAGCCTAGTGAGTGGTGATGACAGTAACCTAGCATGTCTCTAATGTAGTAGCCTAGTGATTGGTGATGACAGTAGCCTAGTGAGTGGTGATGACAGTAGCCTAGTGAGTGGTGATGACAGTAACCTAGCATGTCTCTAATGTAGTACCCTAGTGATTGGTGATGACAGTAGCCTAGTGAGTGGTGATGACAGTAGCCTAGTGAGTGGTGATGACAGTAACCTAGCATGTCTCTAATGTAGTACACTAGTGATTGGTGATGACAGTAGCCTAGTGAGTGGTGATGACAGTAGCCTAGTGATTGGTGATGACAGTAGCCTAGTGAGTGGTGATGACAGTAGCCTAGTGATTGGTGATGACAGTAGCCTAGTGATTGGTGATGACAGTAGCCTAGTGAGTGGTGATGACAGTAGCCTAGTGATTGGTGATGACAGTAGCCTAGTGATTGGTGATGACAGTAGCCTAGTGAGTGGTGATGACAGTAGCCTAGTGAGTGGTGATGACAGTAGCCTAGTGAGTGGTGATGACAGTAGCCTAGTGAGTGGTGATGACAGTAGCCTAGCATGTCTCTAATGTAGTAACCTAGTGAGTGGTGATGACAGTAGCCTAGCCTAGTGAGTGGTGATGACAGTAGCCTAGTGAGTGGTGATGACAGTAGCCTAGTGAGTGGTGATGACAGTAGCCTAGTGAGTGGTGATGACAGTAGCCTAGCATGTCTCTAATGTAGTAACCTAGTGAGTGGTGATGACAGTAGCCTAGTGAGTGGTGATGACAGTAGCCTAGTGAGTGGTGATGACAGTAGCCTAGTGAGTGGTAATGACAGTAGCCTAGTGAGTGGTAATGACAGTAGCCTAGTGAATGGTGATGACAGTAGCCTAGTGAGTGGTGATGACAGTAGCCTAGCATGTCTCTAATGTAGTAGCCTAGTGAGTGGTGATGACAGTAGCCTAGTGAGTGGTGATGACAGTAGCCTAGTGAGTGGTGATGACAGTAGCCTAGTGAGTGGTGATGACAGTAGCCTAGTGAGTGGTGATGACAGTAGCCTAGTGAGTGGTGATGACAGTAGCCTAGTGAGTGGTGATGACAGTAGCCTAGTGAGTGGTGATTGATGACAGTAGCCTAGTGAGTGGTGATGACAGTAGCCTAGTGAGTGGTGATGACAGTAGCCTAGTGAGTGGTGATGACAGTAGCCTAGTGAGTGGTGATGACAGTAGCCTAGTGAGTGGTGATGACAGTATCCTAGTGAGTGGTGATGACAGTAGCCTAGTGATTGGTGATGACAGTAGCCTAGTGATTGGTGATGACAGTAGCCTAGTGAGTGGTGATGACAGTAGCCTAGTGAGTGGTGATGACAGTAGCCTAGTGAGTGGTGATGACAGTAGCCTAGTGAGTGGTGATGACAGTAGCCTAGCATGTCTCTAATGTAGTAACCTAGTGAGTGGTGATGACAGTAGCCTAGTGAGTGGTGATGACAGTAGCCTAGTGAGTGGTGATGACAGTAGCCTAGTGAGTGGTGATGACAGTAGCCTAGTGAGTGGTGATGACAGTAGCCTAGCATGTCTCTAATGTAGTAACCTAGTGAGTGGTGATGACAGTAGCCTAGCCTAGTGAGTGGTGATGACAGTAGCCTAGTGAGTGGTGATGACAGTAGCCTAGTGAGTGGTAATGACAGTAGCCTAGTGAGTGGTAATGACAGTAGCCTAGTGAATGGTGATGACAGTAGCCTAGTGAGTGGTGATGACAGTAGCCTAGCATGTCTCTAATGTAGTAGCCTAGTGAGTGGTGATGACAGTAGCCTAGTGAGTGGTGATGACAGTAGCCTAGTGAGTGGTGATGACAGTAGCCTAGTGAGTGGTGATGACAGTAGCCTAGTGAGTGGTGATGACAGTAGCCTAGTGAGTGGTGATGACAGTAGCCTAGTGAGTGGTGATGACAGTAGCCTAGTGAGTGGTGATGACAGTAGCCTAGTGAGTGGTGATGACAGTAGCCTAGTGAGTGGTGATGACAGTCAGTAGCCTAGTGAGTGGTGATGACAGTAGCCTAGTGAGTGGTGATGACAGTAGCCTAGTGAGTGGTGATGACAGTATCCTAGTGAGTGGTGATGACAGTAGTCTAGTGAGTGGTGATGACAGTAGCCTAGTGAGTGGTGATGACAGTAGTCTAGTGAGTGGTGATGACAGTAACCTAGCATGTCTCTAATGTAGTAGCCTAGTGAGTGGTGATGACAGTAGCCTAGTGAGTGGTGATGACAGTAGTCTAGTGAGTGGTGATGACAGTAGCCTAGTGAGTGGTGATGACAGTAGTCTAGTGAGTGGTGATGACAGTAACCTAGTGAGTGGTGATGACAGTAGTCTAGTGAGTGGTGATGACAGTAACCTAGCATGTCTCTAATGTAGTAGCCTAGTGAGTGGTGATGACAGTAGTCTAGTGAGTGGTGATGACCGTAATCTAGTGAATGGTAATGACAGTAATCTAGTGAGTGGTGATGACAGTAGTGTAGTCTAGTGAGTGGTGATGACAGTAGCCTAGTGAGTGGTGATGACAGTAGCCTAGTGATTGGTGATGACAGTAGCCTAGTGAGTGGTGATGACAGTAGCCTAGTGTGTGGTGATGACAGTAATCTAGTGATTGGTGATGACAGTAGCCTAGTGAGTGGTGATGACAGTAGTCTAGTGAGTGGTGATGACAGTAGCCTAGTGAGTGGTGATGAAAGTAGCCTAGTGAGTGGTGATGACAGTAGCCTAGTGAGTGGTGATGACAGTAGTCTAGTGATTGGTGATGACAGTAGCCTAGTGAGTGGTGATGACAGTAGCCTAGTGAGTGGTGATGACAGTAATCTAGTGAGTGGTGATGACAGTAGCCTAGTGAGTGGTGATGACAGTAGTCTAGTGAGTGGTGATGACAGTAGCCTAGTGAGTGGTGATGACAGTAGCCTAGTGAGTGGTGATGACAGTAATCTAGTGAGTGGTGATGTGATGACAGTAGCCTAGTGAGTGGTGATGACAGTAGCCTAGTGAGTGGTGATGACAGTAGTCTAGTGAGTGGTGATGACAGTAGCCTAGTGAGTGGTGATGACAGTAGTCTAGTGAGTGGTGATGACAGTAGCCTAGTGAGTGGTGATGACAGCAGCCTAGTGAGTGGTGATGACAGTAATCTAGTGAGTGGTGATGACAGTAGCGTAGTGAGTGGTGATGACAGTAGTCTAGTGAGTGGTGATGACAGTAGTCTGGTGAGTGGTGATGACAGTAGCCTAGTGAGTGGTGATGACAGTAGCCTAGTGAGTGGTGATGACAGTAATCTAGTGAGTGGTGATGACAGTAGCCTAGTGAGTGGTGATGACAGTAGCCTAGTGAGTGGTGATGACAGTAGCCTAGTGAGTGGTGATGACAGTAATCTAGTGAGTGGTGATGACAGTAGCGTAGTGAGTGGTGATGACAGTAGTGTAGTGAGTGGTGATGACAGTAGCCTAGTGCGTGGTGATGACAGTAGCCTAGTGAGTGGTGATGACAGTAGCCTAGTGAGTGGTGATGACAGTAGTGTAGTGAGTGGTGATGACAGTAGCCTAGTGAGTGGTGATGACAGTAGCCTAGTGAGTGGTGATGACAGTAGCCTAGTGAGTGGTGATGACAGTAGTCTGGTAATGCCATGGTAGTGTCATGCTGGTGTGTGTCAGCCTGTGATTCATAACTGTCGAGGAAAATTCTAGCCAATTTGTCTCTGGTTTAATATTTCATTCAGACCTCTTCTATAATGCATACCCGGTTCCGCTCGGCTAATACAGGCCTTTACCAGGATGAAATATTACCGGTCCACTCCCCATAATGTGAAAATAGACACAACTGCGTCCCAAATGACACCCTATTCCCTACATAGTGCACTACTTTAGATCAGAGCCCGATGGCACCCTGTTCCCTACATAGTGCACTACTTTTAACCAGAGCCCGATGGCACCCTGTTCCCTACATAGTGCACTACTTTTAACCAGAGCCCTATGTCAAAAGTAGGGATTAGAATACCATATAGGGATTAGGGTACCTTTTGGGAAGCTGACAGATTGTATCTGTCTCATAGAGATTCATGGAATGGATGGAGCACTCAGCTGCCAATCAGGCTATCCAGGTGGTCTAACTGGCCTATAGAAGAGTTGATCCAGTATGACTGGATAAACTATTGATCTGTGGCTCGTATGAAAGACAACTCATAACCAGTAATCAGCTAATACAAGCGGACAGGATGGCACCGTCTCTATCACGTTATTCATGGTGTCATGAACCCCCTAAAAAACATCTCCGCTATTACTGTGTTCAGGCTCCTTTGTCCTCTTGTAACACTATGGGCCAGTTTCCCGGACACAGATTAAGCATAGACCTGGACTAAAAAGCATGTTCAATGGAGAATCTCCATGTGAAGTGTGTTTCAGTCCAGGACTAGTTTAATAAGTTTTCGGGAAACCGTCCCTATTTGCAGCTAGTTTCATGATTTAAAACTTTTGTGTTTGTAAATTTGTGAATTATATAAATTATGATGTGTTTGAACTGAATGTGAAACAAGCTGGTTAATATGTCCATGGTTCTGTTTCTCTGTTCTGTCCTCTCCAGATCACTACTGGCCAGCCTGTTCTGTCCTCTCCAGATCACTACTGGCCAGCCTGTTCTGTCCTCTCCAGATCACTACTGGCCAGCCTGTTCTGTCCTCTCCAGATCACTACTGGCCAGCCTGTTCTGTCCTCTCCAGATCACTACTGGCCAGCCTGTTCTGTCCTCTCCAGATCACTACTGGCCAGCCTGTTCTGTCCTCTCCAGATCACTACTGGCCAGCCTGTTCTGTTCTGTCCTCTCCAGATCACTACTGGCCAGCCTGTTCTGTCCTCTCCAGATCCCTACTGGCCAGCCTGTTCTGTCCTCTCCAGATCACTACTGGCCAGCCTGTTCTGTCCTCTCCAGATCCCTACTGGCCAGCCTGTTCTGTCCTCTCCAGATCACTACTGGCCAGCCTGTTCTGTCCTCTCCAGATCCCTACTGGCCAGCCTGTTCTGTCCTCTCCAGATCCCTACTGGCCAGCCTCTGTGTTCCTCTGGCCACCCCCCCTTCCACCACTTCGCCCTCCACCCCGCCGCCCGTCTGAACGCTGCAGGCCCCGCCCTCCTCCTCTACCATGACGGTTGCTACGGGTGACCCGGGGGGCGAGGCGGTGGCGCGTCCCTGTGACCCATACGAACCGGAACCGGGCCACGAGTGCTGTGAGCGCGTTGTCATCAATATCTCCGGGCTGCGCTTTGAGACTCGACTCAGCTCAAGACCCTCTCCCAGTTCCCTGAGACCCTGCTGGGGGACCCCAAGAAGAGGTTGAGTTAACTATACCACTTATATATGTAATTATCCTGTATTGATGTTAACCCTAACTCTAACCCCAAGTGCTTTTGTCTGTGCCCAATAATGTTTGTACCATGTTGTGATGCTACCATGTTGTTGTCATGTTGTGATGCTACCATGTTGTTGTCATGTTGTGTTGCTACCATGTTGTTGTCATGTTGTGCTGCTACCATGTTGTTGTCATGTTGTGCTGCTACCATGTTGTTGTCATGTTGTGCTGCTACCATGTTGTTGTCATGTTGTGTTGCTACCATGTTGTTGTCATGTTGTGCTGCTACCATGTTGTTGTCATGTTGTGCTGCTACCATGTTGTTGTCATGTTGTGTTGCTACCATGTTGTTGTCATGTTGTGCTGCTACCATGTTGTTGTCATGTTGTATTGCTAGCTACCATGTTGTTGTCATGTTGTGCTGCTACCATGTTGTTAACATGTTGTGTTGCTGCCATGTTGTGCTGCTGCCATGTTGTGCTGCTACCATGTTGTGTTGCTACCATGTTGTGCTGCTGCCATGTTGTGCTGCTACCATGTTGTGCTGCTACCATGTTGTGCTGCTACCTTGCTGTGTTGTCATGTGTTGCTGCCATGCTATGTTGTTGTCTTAGGTATCTCTTTATGTAGTGTTGTGGTGTCTCTCTTGTTGTAATAATAATAATAATAATATGCCATTTAGCAGACGCTTTTATCCAAAGCGACTTACAGTCATGTGTGCATACATTTTTACGTATGGGTGGTCCCGGGGATCGAACCCACTACCCTGGCGTTACAAGCGCCGTGCTCTACCAGCTGAGCTACAGAGGACCTATATTTTTATTGTATTTTTCTTTTTAATCCCAGCCCCCGTCCCCGCAGGAGGCCTTTTGTTTGCCTTTTGGTAGGCCGTCATTGTAAATATGAATTTGTTCTTAACTTACTTGCCTCTAAGAGGTGAGATAGGTTTAACATATAATATAAATCCCTAACACTATGAGGTGCGATAGGGATTTATATTATATGTTTACCCTAACACTATGAGGTGAGATAGGGATTTATATTATATGTTTACCCTAACACTATGAGGTGAGATAGGGATTTATATGATATGTTTACCCTAACACTATGAGGTGAGATAGGGATTTATATTATATGTTTACCCTAACACTATGAGGTGAGATAGGGATTTATATTATATGTTTACCCTAACACTATGAGGTGAGATAGGGATTTATATTATATGTTTACCCTGACACTATGAGGTGAGATAGGGATTTATATTATATGTTTACCCTAACACTATGAGGTGAGATAGGGATTTATATTATATGTTTACCCTAACACTATGAGGTGAGATAGGGATTTATATTATATGTTTACCCTAACACTATGAGGTGAGATAGGGATTTATATTATATGTTTACCCTAACACTATGAGGTGAGATAGGGATTTATATTATATGTTTACTCTAACACTATGAGGTGAGATAGGGATTTATATTATATGTTTACTCTAACACTATGAGGTGAGATAGGGATTTATATTATGTTTACTCTAACACTATAAGGTGAGATAGGGATTTATATTATATGTTTACTCTAACACTATGAGGTGAGATAGGGATTTACACTGAGTGCCTTCAGAAAGTATTCATACCCCTTGACCTATTCCACATTTTTTTGTTTTACAGCCTGTTTTCAAAATGGATTACATTGATTTTATGTCTCACCCATCTAAACACAATACCCCATAATGACAAAGTGAAAACATTTGTTTTTTTAATGTTTGCAAATGTATTGAAAATGAAATACAGAAATATCTCATTCACTCCACTGAGTCAATACTTTGTAGAAGCACCTTTGGCAGCGATTACAGCTGTGAGTCTTTCTGGGTAAGTCACTAAGAGCTTTCCACACCTGGATTGTTCAACATTTGCCCATTATTATTTTCAAAATTCTTCAAGCTCTGACAAATTGATTGTTGATCATTGCTAGACAACCATTTTCAGGTCTAGATATTCAAGTAGATTTAAGTCAAAACTGTAACTCGACCACTCAGGAGCAATCACTGTCTTCTTGGTAAGCAACTCCAGTGTAGTTTTGACCTTGTATTTGAGGTTATTGTCCTGCTGAAAGGTGAATTCATCTCCCAGTGTCTGGTGGAAAGCAGACTGAACCAGGTTTTCCTCTAGGATTTTGCCTGTGCTTAGCTTGTCGTAGAAATATATATGACTCGAAAGTAGTCAACTCAAACATATCTCTCAAGAAACTGGAGCCTGTGAATCCAAGAATTAGACTTTTATTATCTAATAATGAAAGCCGAGCAGCTCCATGGAGCGACTGTCTCTCTCTGGCTTAGACATCCCTTTTATACACACACAAATGCACAAACATACTTCCATGGCATATTCAGTTACCCCCTTATGGCAAATTCCTAACTTATTTTAGTTCTGCACCACCCTTCTTTTTCAACGTCCAGCTGTCACACAATGTCCACTCCAAAAGGTCATGAATGCTTTTTTCTATATGAAGCCTCTCATTCTATCATTATATAGGCTGCGAGGCCCCTTCTTAAAAAAGGAACTAAGGTAATGCATACAATGTGTCCATAATAAGCCCATGGGCCACAGTTTGAGAGCCCCTGTGACAGAGCACATACATTCATTTAAAACATAGTCATGTTTATTATACTTTACCTTTGCCCTCTCCCTCCATTTGCCTTTAATGATACATAAAATAATACCATAAGCTCCATTCCGTTTCTTTTGTATCCTGAAAAACTCCCCAGTCCTTAACCATTACATGCATACTCATAACATGATGATGCCACCACTATGCTTGTAAATATGGAGAAAGTTACTCAGTAATGTGTTGTATTGGATTTGCCCCAAACATAACACTTTGTATTCAGGACAAAAAGTTAATTGCTTTGCCTCATTCTTTGCAGTTTTACTTTAGTGCCTTGTTGCAAACAGGATGCATGTTTTGGAATATTTGTATTCTGTACAGGCTTCCTTCTTTTCACTCAGTCATTTAGGTTAGTATTGTGGAGTAACTACAATGTTGTTGATCCATCCTCAGTTTTCTCCTATCACAGCCACTAAACTCTGTAACTGTTTTAAAGTCACCATTGACCTCATGGTAAAATCCCTGAGCGGTTTCCTTCCTCTCCAGCAACTGAGTTAGGAAGGTTGCCTGTATCTTTGTAGTGACTGGGTGTATTGATACACCATCCAAAGTGTAATAACTTCACCATGCTCAAAGGGACATCCAATATCTGTTCTTTTATTTTTTACCCATCTACCAAGAGGCAGCGTTCTTTGGAAAACCTTCCTGGTGTTTGTCGTTGAATCTGTGTTTGAAATTCACTGCTCGACTGAGGGAGGGACCTTACAGATGATTGTATGTGTGGGGTACAGAGATGAAGTAGTCATAAAACAATGGTGTTAAACACTTTTATCGCACACAGAGTGAGACGATGCAACTTATTATATAACTTGTTAAGCAAAGTTTTACTCCTGAACTTATTTAGGCTTGCCATAACAAAGGGGTTGAATATTTATTCACCCAAGACATTTCAGCTTTTAATTGTGTATGAATTTGTAAAAAAAAAAATGAAAAATATAATTCCACTATGGGGTATTGTGTGTTGGCCAGTGACAAAACATCTCAATTTAATCCATTATAAATTCAGGCTGTGATAAAACAAAATGTGGAAAAAGTCAAAGGTGTGAATACTTTCTGAAGTCACTGTACAAACATTAGGAACACCTTCCCTCAGAACAGCCTCAATTCGTCGGGACATGGACTCTACAAACTGTTGAAAGGGATGCTGGCCCATGTTGACTCCAATGCTTCCCACAGTTGTGTCAAGTTGGCTGGAAGTCCTTTGGGTGGTGGACCATTCTTGATACACACGGGGAACTGTTGAGCGTGAAATACCCAGCAGCGTTGCAGTTCTTGACACACTCAAACCGGTGCGCCTGGCACCTACTACCATACCCTGTTCAAAGGCACTTCAATCTTTTGTCTTGCCCATTCACCCTCTGAATGGAACACATACACAATCCATGTCTCATTTGTCTCAAGGCTTAACAATCCTTCTTTAACCTGCCTCCTCCCCTTCATCTACACTGATTGAAGTGGATTTAAGAAGTGACATCAATAAGGGATCATAGCTTTCACCTGGATTCACCTGGTCAGTCTATGTCATGTTTTGTCCACTCAGCGTATATAAGACATTAATTGTTGTATACAGTGCATTCGGAAAGTATTCAGACCCCTTGACTTTTTCCACATTCTGTTACGTTACAGCCTTATTCTAAAATGAATTAAATAGTTGTTGTTTTTCTCATCAATCTACACACAATACCCCACCCCATAATGACAAAGCAAAAACATGTTTTACATAAGTATTCAGAGCCTTTACTCAGTACTTTGTTGAAGCACCTTTGGCAGCGATTACAGCCTCGAGTCTTCTTGGGTATGACGCTACAAGCTTGGCACACCTATATTTGGGGAGTTTCTCCCATTCTTCTCTGCAGATCCTCTCAAGCTCTGTCAGGTTGGATAGGGAGCGTCGCTGCACAGCTATTTTCAGGTCTCTCCAGAGATGTTCGATCAGGTTCAAGTCCGGGCTCTGGCTGGGCCACTCAAGGACATTCAGAGACTTGTCCCGAAGCCACTCCTGCGTTGTCTTGGCTGTGTGCTTAGGGTCGTTGTCCTGTTGGAAGGTGAACCTTCACCCCAGTCTGAGGTCCTGAGCGCTCTGGACCAGGTTTTCATCAAGGATCTCTCTGTACTTTGTTCCGTTCATCTTTCCCTCGATCCTGACTAGTCTCCCAGTCCCTGCCGCTGAAAAACATCCCCACAGCACATGATGTTGCCACCACCATGCTTCACCATAGGGATGGTATTGGCCAGGTGATGAGTGGTGCCTGGTTTCCTCCAGACGTGAAGCTTGGCATTCAGGCCAAAGAGTTAAATCTTAGTAACATCAGACCAGAGAATCTTGTTTCTCATTGTCTGAGAATCCTTTAGGTGCCTTTGGCAAACTCCAAGCGGGCTGTCATGTGCCTTTTACTGAGGAGTGGCTTCTGTCTGGCCATTCTACCATAAAGGCCTGATTGGTGGAGTGCTGCAGAGATGGTTTGACCTTCTGGAAGGTTCTACCATCTCAACAGAGGAACTCTGGAGCTCTGTCAGAGTGACCATCGGTTTCTTGGTCACCTCCCTGACCAAGGCCCTTCTCCCCCGATTGCTCAGTTTGGCCGGGCGGCCAGCTCTAGGAAGAGTCTTGGTGGTTCCAAACGTCTTCCATTTAAGAATGATGGACTCCACTGTGTTCTTGGGGACCTTCAATGCTGTAGAATTTTTTTTTGGTACCCTTCCCCAAATCTGTGCCTCGACACAATCCTTTCTCAGAGCTCTACAGACAATTCCTTTGACCTCATGGCTTGGTTTTTGCTCTTGACACGCACTGTCAACTGTGGGACCTTATATAAACAGGTGTGTGCCTTTCCAATCATGTCGAATCAATTGAATTTACCACAGGTGACTCCAATTACTGTCTATTGTCCTGGTAACCCTAGGAAGAGAATGACGAAAAATAGGGACTTCAATACTGATGCTTTAGTTTTTATATTGTTATCTGTTATTGTTCTGCATTTATATTTGTATCTACTACTACAATGAATCTCTCTGTCTCTCTCTCTCTCTCTCTCTCTCTCTCTCTCTCTCTCTGCATGCTGGGAGTGTTTGGTGCGTGCTGGGAATTGTTTGAGTGAGTGCTAAGTGCGAGTGTTGTGTAGAGTTAGATATCCTGGGTTTTCTTTTCTTGGTGATATCCTTTTTTCTTCTATGCATAATTAAGATTTTATTTCTATTTTTTTGTTGTGGTAGAATTATGTACTATTGTTTTTTCGTGTCACGAAATCTACCCCTGCTTTTGGTGGGGATGGCGGCCCGAAATCGGGACGCCGTCCCTTCCCTTCGGCACGGCTTTAGGTGTGTTACTGAAGCTACTGTCACGGTGGAAGAGGTTCTGGTCGCCGCTAGTGAGAGAAGGTAGGATATGAGAAAGTGCTTATTGCGTCACGGATGAATAAAGCGGTGGTGGTATTTCTTAAAGAAGAGCGCATATTTGATCGTATGGTTGAGCATGGCATACTCTTTAAAGGAAT
>CM062502.1:1599391-1626891 GCA_031479575.1 Coregonus ussuriensis
CTAACTGGCCTATAGAAGAGTTGATCCAGTATGACTGGATAAACTATTGATCTGTGGCTCGTATGAAAGACAACTCATAACCAGTAATCAGCTAATACAAGCGGACAGGATGGCACCGTCTCTATCACGTTATTCATGGTGTCATGAACCCCCTAAAAAACATCTCCGCTATTACTGTGTTCAGGCTCCTTTGTCCTCTTGTAACACTATGGGCCAGTTTCCCGGACACAGATTAAGCATAGACCTGGACTAAAAAGCATGTTCAATGGAGAATCTCCATGTGAAGTGTGTTTCAGTCCAGGACTAGTTTAATAAGTTTTCGGGAAACCGTCCCTATTTGCAGCTAGTTTCATGATTTAAAACTTTTGTGTTTGTAAATTTGTGAATTATATAAATTATGATGTGTTTGAACTGAATGTGAAACAAGCTGGTTAATATGTCCATGGTTCTGTTTCTCTGTTCTGTCCTCTCCAGATCACTACTGGCCAGCCTGTTCTGTCCTCTCCAGATCACTACTGGCCAGCCTGTTCTGTCCTCTGTCCTCTCCAGATCACTACTGGCCAGCCTGTTCTGTCCTCTCCAGATCACTACTGGCCAGCCTGTTCTGTCCTCTCCAGATCACTACTGGCCAGCCTGTTCTGTCCTCTCCAGATCACTACTGGCCAGCCTGTTCTGTCCTCTCCAGATCACTACTGGCCAGCCTGTTCTGTCCTCTCCAGATCACTACTGGCCAGCCTGTTCTGTCCTCTCCAGATCCCTACTGGCCAGCCTGTTCTGTCCTCTCCAGATCACTACTGGCCAGCCTGTTCTGTCCTCTCCAGATCCCTACTGGCCAGCCTGTTCTGTCCTCTCCAGATCACTACTGGCCAGCCTGTTCTGTCCTCTCCAGATCCCTACTGGCCAGCCTGTTCTGTCCTCTCCAGATCCCTACTGGCCAGCCTCTGTGTTCCTCTGGCCACCCCCCCTTCCACCACTTCGCCCTCCACCCCGCCGCCCGTCTGAACGCTGCAGGCCCCGCCCTCCTCCTCTACCATGACGGTTGCTACGGGTGACCCGGGGGGCGAGGCGGTGGCGCGTCCCTGTGACCCATACGAACCGGAACCGGGCCACGAGTGCTGTGAGCGCGTTGTCATCAATATCTCCGGGCTGCGCTTTGAGACTCAGCTCAAGACCCTCTCCCAGTTCCCTGAGACCCTGCTGGGGGACCCCAAGAAGAGGATGAGGTAGCTATACCACTTATATATGTAATTATCCTGTATTGATGTTAACCCTAACTCTAACCCCAAGTGCTTTTGTCTGTGCCCAATAATGTTTGTACCATGTTGTGATGCTACCATGTTGTTGTCATGTTGTGATGCTACCATGTTGTTGTCATGTTGTGCTGCTACCATGTTGTTGTCATGTTGTGTTGCTACCATGTTGTTGTCATGTTGTGCTGCTACCATGTTGTTGTCATGTTGTGCTGCTACCATGTTGTTGTCATGTTGTGTTGCTACCATGTTGTTGTCATGTTGTGCTGCTACCATGTTGTTGTCATGTTGTGCTGCTACCATGTTGTTGTCATGTTGTGTTGCTACCATGTTGTTGTCATGTTGTGCTGCTACCATGTTGTTGTCATGTTGTATTGCTACCATGTTGTTGTCATGTTGTGCTGCTACCATGTTGTTAACATGTTGTGTTGCTGCCATGTTGTGCTGCTGCCATGTTGTGCTGCTACCATGTTGTGTTGCTACCATGTTGTGCTGCTGCCATGTTGTGCTGCTACCATGTTGTGCTGCTACCATGTTGTGCTGCTACCTTGCTGTGTTGTCATGTGTTGCTGCCATGCTATGTTGTTGTCTTAGGTATCTCTTTATGTAGTGTTGTGGTGTCTCTCTTGTTGTAATAATAATAATAATAATATGCCATTTAGCAGACGCTTTTATCCAAAGCGACTTACAGTCATGTGTGCATAAATATTTACGTATGGGTGGTCCCGGGGATCGAACCCACTACCCTGGCGTTACAAGCGCCGTGCTCTACCAGCTGAGCTACAGAGGACCTATATTTTTATTGTATTTTTCTTTTTAATCCCAGCCCCCGTCCCCGCAGGAGGCCTTTTGCCTTTTGGTAGGCCGTCATTGTAAATATGAATTTGTTCTTAACTTACTTGCCTCTAAGAGGTGAGATAGGTTTAACATATAATATAAATCCCTAACACTATGAGGTGAGATAGGGATTTATATTATATGTTTACCCTAACACTATGAGGTGAGATAGGGATTTATATTATATGTTTACCCTAACACTATGAGGTGAGATAGGGATTTATATGATATGTTTACCCTAACACTATGAGGTGAGATAGGGATTTATATTATATGTTTACCCTAACACTATGAGGTGAGATAGGGATTTATATTATATGTTTACCCTAACACTATGAGGTGAGATAGGGATTTATATTATATGTTTACCCTGACACTATGAGGTGAGATAGGGATTTATATTATATGTTTACCCTAACACTATGAGGTGAGATAGGGATTTATATTATATGTTTACCCTAACACTATGAGGTGAGATAGGGATTTATATTATATGTTTACCCTAACACTATGAGGTGAGATAGGGATTTATATTATATGTTTACCCTAACACTATGAGGTGAGATAGGGATTTATATTATATGTTTACTCTAACACTATGAGGTGAGATAGGGATTTATATTATATGTTTACTCTAACACTATGAGGTGAGATAGGGATTTATATTATGTTTACTCTAACACTATAAGGTGAGATAGGGATTTATATTATATGTTTACTCTAACACTATGAGGTGAGATAGGGATTTACACTGAGTGCCTTCAGAAAGTATTCATACCCCTTGACCTATTCCAAATTTTTTTGTTTTACAGCCTGTTTTCAAAATGGATTACATTGATTTTATGTCTCACCCATCTAAACACAATACCCCATAATGACAAAGTGAAAACATTAGTTTTTTTAATGTTTGCAAATGTATTGAAAATGAAATACAGAAATATCTCATTCACTCCACTGAGTCAATACTTTGTAGAAGCACCTTTGGCAGCGATTACAGCTGTGAGTCTTTCTGGGTAAGTCACTAAGAGCTTTCCACACCTGGATTGTTCAACATTTGCCCATTATTATTTTCAGAATTCTTCAAGCTCTGACAAATTGATTGTTGATCATTGCTAGACAACCATTTTCAGGTCTAGATATTCAAGTAGATTTAAGTCAAAACTGTAACTCGACCACTCAGGAGCAATCACTGGTAAGCAACTCCAGTGTAGTTTTGACCTTGTATTTGAGGTTATTGTCCTGCTGAAAGGTGAATTCATCTCCCAGTGTCTGGTGGAAAGCAGACTGAACCAGGTTTTCCTCTAGGATTTTGCCTGTGCTTAGCTTGTCGTAGAAATATATATGACTCGAAAGTAGTCAACTCAAACATATCTCTCAAGAAACTGGAGCCTGTGAATCCAAGAATTAGACTTTTATTATCTAATAACGAAAGCCGAGCAGCTCCATGGAGCGACTGTCTCTCTCTGGCTTAGACATCCCTTTTATACACACACAAATGCACAAACATACTTCCATGGCATATTCAGTTACCCCCTTATGGCAAATTCCTAACTTATTTTAGCTCTGTACCACCCTTCTTTTTCAACATCCAGCTGTCACACAATGTCCACTCCAAAAGGTCATGAATACTTTTTTCTATATGAAGCCTCTCATTCTATCATTATATAGGCTGCGAGGCCCCTTCTTAAAAAAGGAACTAAGGTAATGCATACAATGTGTCCATAATAAGCCCATGGGCCACAGTTTGAGAGCCCCTGTGACAGAGCACATACATTCATTTAAAACATAGTCATGTTTATTATACTTTACCTTTGACCTCTCCCTACATTTGCCTTCAATGATACATAAAATAATACCATAAGCTCCATTCCGTTTCTTTTGTATCCTGAAAAACTCCCCAGTCCTTAACCATTACATGCATACTCATAACATGATGATGCCACCACTATGCTTGTAAATATGGAGAAAGTTACTCAGTAATGTGTTGTATTGGATTTGCCCCAAACATAACACTTTGTATTCAGGACAAAAAGTTAATTGCTTTGCCTCATTCTTTGCAGTTTTACTTTAGTGCCTTGTTGCAAACAGGATGCATGTTTTGGAATATTTGTATTCTGTACAGGCTTCCTTCTTTTCACTCAGTCATTTAGGTTAGTATTGTGGAGTAACTACAATGTTGTTGATCCATCCTCAGTTTTCTCCTATCACAGCCACTAAACTCTGTAACTGTTTTAAAGTCACCATTGACCTCATGGTAAAATCCCTGAGCGGTTTCCTTCCTCTCCAGCAACTGAGTTAGGAAGGTTGCCTGTATCTTTGTAGTGACTGGGTGTATTGATACACCATCCAAAGTGTAATAACTTCACCATGCTCAAAGGGACATCCAATATCTGTTCTTTTATTTTTTACCCATCTACCAAGAGGCAGCGTTCTTTGGAAAACCTTCCTGGTGTTTGTCGTTGAATCTGTGTTTGAAATTCACTGCTCGACTGAGGGACCTTACAGATGATTGTATGTGTGGGGTACAGAGATGAAGTAGTCATAAAACAATGGTGTTAAACACTTTTATCGCACACAGAGTGAGACGATGCAACTTATTATATAACTTGTTAAGCAAAGTTTTACTCCTGAACTTATTTAGGCTTGCCATAACAAAGGGGTTGAATATTTATTCACCCAAGACATTTCAGCTTTTAATTGTGTATGAATTTGTTAAAAAAAAAATGAAAAATATAATTCCACTATGGGGTATTGTGTGTTGGCCAGTGACAAAACATCTCAATTTAATCCATTATAAATTCAGGCTGTGATAAAACAAAATGTGGAAAAAGTCAAAGGTGTGAATACTTTCTGAAGTCACTGTACAAACATTAGGAACACCTTCCCTCAGAACAGCCTCAATTCGTCGGGACATGGACTCTACAAACTGTTGAAAGGGATGCTGGCCCATGTTGACTCCAATGCTTCCCACAGTTGTGTCCAGTTGGCTGGATGTCCTTTGGGTGGTGGACCGTTCTTGATACACACAGGAAACTGTTGACCGTGAAAACCACAGCAGTGTTGCAGTTCTTGACACACTCAACCCAGTGCGCCTGGCACTTACTACCATACCCCATTCAAAAGGCACTTCAATATTTTGTCTTGCCCATTCACCCTCTGAATGGAACACATACACAATCCATGTCTCAATTGTCTCAAGGCTTAACAATCCTTCTTTAACCTGCCTCCTCCCCTTCATCTACACTGATTGAAGTGGATTTAAGAAGTGACATCAATAAGGTATCATAGCTTTCACCTGGATTCACCTGGTCAGTCTATGTCATGTTTTGTCCACTCAGCGTATATAAGACATTAATTGTTGTATACAGTGCATTCGGAAAGTATTCAGACCCCTTGACTTTTTCCACATTCTGTTACGTTACAGCCTTATTCTAAAATGAATTAAATAGTTGTTGTTTTTCTCATCAATCTACACACAATACCCCATAATGACAAAGCAAAAACATGTTTTACATAAGTATTCAGAGCCTTTACTCAGTACTTTGTTGAAGCACCTTTGGCAGCGATTACAGCCTCGAGTCTTCTTGGGTATGACGCTACAAGCTTGGCACACCTATATTTGGGGAGTTTCTCCCATTCTTCTCTGCAGATCCTCTCAAGCTCTGTCAGGTTGGATAGGGAGCGTCGCTGCACAGCTATTTTCAGGTCTCTCCAGAGATGTTCGATCAGGTTCAAGTCCGGGCTCTGGCTGGGCCACTCAAGGACATTCAGAGACTTGTCCCGAAGCCACTCCTGCGTTGTCTTGGCTGTGTGCTTAGGGTCGTTGTCCTGTTGGAAGGTGAACCTTCACCCCAGTCTGAGGTCCTGAGCGCTCTGGACCAGGTTTTCATCAAGGATCTCTCTGTACTTTGTTCCGTTCATCTTTCCCTCGATCCTGACTAGTCTCCCAGTCCCTGCCGCTGAAAAACATCCCCACAGCATGATGTTGCCACCACCATGCTTCACCATAGGGATGGTATTGGCCAGGTGATGAGTGGTGCCTGGTTTCCTCCAGACGTGAAGCTTGGCATTCAGGCCAAAGAGTTAAATCTTAGTAACATCAGACCAGAGAATCTTGTTTCTCATTGTCTGAGAATCCTTTAGGTGCCTTTGGCAAACTCCAAGCGGGCTGTCATGTGCCTTTTACTGAGGAGTGGCTTCTGTCTGGCCATTCTACCATAAAGGCCTGATTGGTGGAGTGCTGCAGAGATGGTTGACCTTCTGGAAGGTTCTACCATCTCAACAGAGGAACTCTGGAGCTCTGTCAGAGTGACCATCGGTTTCTTGGTCACCTCCCTGACCAAGGCCCTTCTCCCCCGATTGCTCAGTTTGGCCGGGCGGCCAGCTCTAGGAAGAGTCTTGGTGGTTCCAAACGTCTTCCATTTAAGAATGATGGACTCCACTGTGTTCTTGGGGACCTTCAATGCTGTAGAATTTTTTTGGTACCCTTCCCCAAATCTGTGCCTCGACACAATCCTTTCTCAGAGCTCTACAGACAATTCCTTTGACCTCATGGCTTGGTTTTTGCTCTTGACACGCACTGTCAACTGTGGGACCTTATATAAACAGGTGTGTGCCTTTCCAAATCATGTCGAATCAATTGAATTTACCACAGGTGACTCCAATTACTGTCTATTGTCCTGGTAACCCTAGGAAGAGAATGACGAAAAATAGGGACTTCAATACTGATGCTTTAGTTTTTATATTGTTATCTGTTATTGTTCTGCATTTATATTTGTATCTACTACTTACAATGAATCTCTCTGTCTCTCTCTCTCTCTCTCTCTCTCTCTCTCTCTCTCTCTCTGCATGCTGGGAGTGTTTGGTGCGTGCTGGGAATTGTTTGAGTGAGTGCTAAGTGCGAGTGTTGTGTAGAGTTAGATATCCTGGGTTTTCCTTTTCTTGGTGATATCCTTTTTTCTTCTATGCATAATTAAGATTATTATTTCTATTTTTTTGTTGTGGTAGAATTAAGTATATTGTTTTTCGTGTCGAAATTACCCTGATTTTGGTGGGGATGGCGGCCCGAATCGGGACGCCGTCCCTGTCACTTCGGCACGGCTTTAGGTGTGTTACTGAAGCTACTGTCACGGTGGAAGAGGTTCTGGTCGCCGTAGGAGAGAAGGTAGGATATGAGAATGTTGCTTATGCGTCACGGATGAATAAAGCGGTGGTGGTATTTCTTAAAGAAGAGCGCCTATTTGATCGTATGGTTGAGCATGGCATACTTCTTAAAGGAATGTTTATTCAAGTTACGCCGCTTTTTTCTCCGTCAACAAGGGTAACGATTTCAAATGTACCGCCGTTCATTCCAAATGAGCTATTGGAGCGCGAGTTATTGCGCTTTGGGAAGTTTGCAAGTTCAATTAAGGTTGTCCCATTGGGTTGCAAACACCCGGCGTTGAAACAGGTTATGTCGTTTCGGCGACAGGTGTTTATGTTTTTGGACTCACCGGAGCAGACTTTGGAGTTATCGTTTAAAGTCAAGTATGACAATAGACTGTATATGGCTTATGCTAGTACGGGTAGTCAACGGTGTTTTGAGTGTGGGGATGTTGGTCATAAGCGACATGCTTGCCCGAAAAGGGAGAAGGCAGAGGGAGGGGCGCAGGTGGTCCTCGTAACGCCTGGGCCCACTGATGTAGGAAGAGGTGGGCTGACAGTGGTAGAGCAGCCACACGCATCTGTTGCTGAGGAACAAGTTGTCCGTGTTGAGGGCACAGAGGTGCAACTTGTACCAGAGGGAAATGTTATGCAGCAGGAAAAAATTGTTGTAGAAGGTAAGGATGGATCTGAAGGGCCATTTCCTCAGACTGGTGAGGAGGTGCCCAGTACGAGTGCTGTGGTACAGGAGGGGGTTCATGTGGAGCTAATCTCCCAGGTAGTGGAGGAGATGCCCACTATGAGTGCTGGGGTACAGGGGGGGCTAGTCTCCCAGGTAGTGGAGGAGATGCCCACTATGAGTAATGGGGTTCAGGTGGGGCTAGTCTCCCAGGTAGTGGAGGAGATGCCCACTATGAGTAATGGGGTTCAGGTGGGGCTAGTCTCCCAGGTAGTGGAGGAGATGCCCACTACGAGTAATGGGGTTCAGGTGGGGCTAGTCTCCCAGGTAGTGGAGGAGATGCCCACTACGAGTAATGGGGTTCAGGTGGGGCTAGTCTCCCAGGTAGTGGAGGAGATGCCTGGTACGAGTGATGGGGTGCAAGTGGGGAGTGTTGAAAGGGATGTGGTAGAGGGGAGTCAGTGGTCTGTGGCCTCAGTTGAGGAGGATCAGGAGAAGGATATGGATATCTCTCTTGATACGATATCAGCTGGTGAGGACTCAATTTACGATCTAGAGGAGGTAAATGAGTTTCTGGATCAGACTTTTGGGAAATCCGTCAAATTGGCAGATTATTTTGATGTTGATAAGTTTGTGAGGTCAGCTGTGATGTTACAGAAGACGGTGGGGTTAGACCAGTTGAGTGAGAAGAAGCGGTTTCGCTTGAGGAAATTTGTTACTGCTGTTGCAGCAGCAAAAGGTGGTGGGAAACGTGGTCAGGTTAAGAGAAAATTTAAATAATGATGATGATTATGCCTCATAGGGTGTTCTATTCTCTTTGTCTGGTTTCTCTGTGGTATCTTCTGCTTTTCCTTTTTCTTTTCTATATGGAGGTACTAAGGGTAGGTTCTCTTAATATTAATGGAGGTAGGGACAGGAATAAGAGGGCTTGGGTATTAGAAGTAATAAAACAGAAAAGGCTTAATGTAGTTTTCCTACAGGAGACACATAGTGATGAGGAAAATGCGGCTGACTGGGGTATGTGGTGGGAGGGGCAGCATATACTCAGTCATGGTACTAATTTCAGTGCTGGGGTGGCAATCTTGTTTTCTTCAGGCTTAGGGGTGACTGTGGTATCTACAACAGAGATTGTCAAGGGTCGGGTTTTATTGGTCAAGGTGGATGTTATGGGGTTTTTGTTTGTTTTTTTGAATGTTTATGCTCCTAATGAGGGTACAGAGCGTATTGTTGGTTTTGATAAAATAAAGGAAACCTTAAGACAGTGTGACCAAGAGGGGTGTATGGTTTTAGGGGGGGACTGGAACTGTACAGTGGATTTTACTGTTGATCGCACCGCTGAAGAACCTGCGGTCAGCAATTTGTCTGTCTGGTCTATTAACTGAGTTTGAGCTTTCTGATGTGTGGAGAGTAAGGAATGCAAAAGTTAGGCAGTACACATGGCTAAAAGTGAATGAAGGTAATGTCAGTGCAGCAAGGTTAGACAGGTTGTATGTATGTTCTGTCTCGAATTGAAGTTAAAGAGACTATCAGGGCCCTTGAACAGAACATTAAATCTATTGAATTGAAGTTGCTCACTCAGAATGACCCCGGACTAGTCATGAACTTACAGGACAAGAAACATGAACTGAGGTCGTTTCTGCATGAAAGAGTGAAGGGTGCCTTGATTAGGTCTCGTTTCGCTTCCCTCAAGGATATGGATGCTCCTAGTGTTTTTTTTTTTAACCTAGGACAGTCGACATTGCAACGTAAACAGATGGTCTGCCTTCGTCTCCCTGATGGGAAGGTGACCACGGATGACAGTGAAATGCGTCAACATGCCGTGGATTTCTATTCTGCCCTCTATAAGGCGGAGGATTGTGACTCTCTGTGTACTGAACAGTTGTTACACGGTCTTCCTCAATTGGGACCTGAGCAAAGAGTCGCATTGGACTCTGACATTACACTGCAAGAGCTGTCCACAGCAGTTATGCAGCTCTCAACAGGCCGAGCCCCTGGCATTGATGGTTTACCATCTGAGTTTTATAAGCACTTTTGGGGGTCTATTGGGGAGGATTTTTATGAAGTGGTGTGTGAATCTTTTCATGAGGGCTCTCTTCCTGTATCTTGTCAACGTGCGGTACTTTCACTGTTGCCAAAAAAGGGGGATTTGGCTCTCATAAAAAATTGGAGACCTGTTGCTTTGCTGTGTGCAGAATATAAAATTGTTTCCAAATGTCTCTCAAACAGGTTGAAAGAGTATCTGGGATTGTTGGTCCACAAGGACCAGTCCTACTGTGTACCTGATCGCTCTATTGTTGACAACTTGTTTCTAATAAGAGATGTTTTGGACATTTGTAAACTGTCTGATGTAAATGTGGGTTTACTTTCTTTGGATCAGGAGAAGGCTTTTGATCGTGTGGACCACCAGTACTTGTTTAAAACAATGAAAGCCTTTGGGTTTGGGGATGTTTTTTTGTCTTGGATGAATTTACTGTATGCTGGGGCCTCGTGTATGGTGAAGGTGGGGGGTGGTTTGAGTTGTCCCATCCCTGTCCAAAGGGGCATCAGGCAGGGATGCCCAATTTCAGGGCAGTTATACAGTCTGGCGATTGAACCAATGCTTTGTTTTTTAAGAGCGAAGCTTACTGGTTTCTCTGTGCCAGGTGTAATGAAGGGTCCCACGATAGCACTGTCTGCGTATGCAGATGACGTGACAGTTTTTATTACAGGGGGTGAGGATGTTAAGGTTCTCTCAGACGCCTTAAAGGTGTATGAGGGGGCCTCCTCAGCTAGAGTCAATTGGGGAAAGAGTGAAGCGCTGTGGGCAGGCCAGCTTCAGATGGGGTCCGCTCCACGGTTACCAGGGGGGCTTCAGTGGGGCAGAGATGGGATGAAGACTTTGGGGGTTTTTCTAGGCTCCGATGTCTTTCAGAAAAAGAACTGGGAGGGTGTAGTGGAGAAAGTGTGTGCCAGACTGTCAAGATGGAAATGGGTGCTGCCCCAGCTGTCTTATAGGGGAAGGGTACTGGTAGCTAATAACCTAGCTGCCTCTACCCTGTGGCACAGACTAATGATTTTACAGCCACCAAAGGGTCTGATACAAGAGCTTCAGAGGACCCTTGTCAACTTCTTCTGGTCTGGACAACATTGGATTAAAGCTTCAGCCCTGTACCTGCCACTGCACGAGGGTGAGCAAGGCCTGGTGGACATTTCTTCCAGGATCATGGCTTTCCGGCTTCAAGCAGCCCAGAGACTGTTGTACAGTGACGGTTCTAGCTGGGTTGACACAGCCTACGCATTGATGAGGAGAGCGGGCTGTTTGGGCTTAGACAAGCACCTTTTCCTCCTAAAGCTGGAGGGGGGTGAGTTGCCTGGCCTGACTCCATTTTATGAGTCTGTTATGCAGGCTTGGAGAGTTCTGGTCAAGTCCCGTAAGGCCTGCACGCCACCAGGGATGTGGCTTTTTGAAGAGCCTCTTTTTCACAACACTGCCATCCAGTCCCGTGTTCTGGGTTCAGCTAGCCTACGTTCATGCCTGTTAGGCGTGGGGTGTACTAAGCTGGGTCATCTGATGTGGAACAGGAATAGGTCGTTGGAGGAGCTGGGAGAAAGAGCGGGGATCCGATCGTCTCGCCTACTGAGGAAGGTCGTCGCTGAGGTCTGTGATTCCTTGCCAGTACTTCATCTGCAGTATGTGACTGACACTTCCAATTCTGATCGGTGGAAGGAGGGTCTGGATTATGTGTTCCCTGCACTGATTGTTAGTGCTGCGGCGGGGGCATTCGAGGAGGACGTGGGGATGCTGCTTTCCTTCGATACCCCGGAGCTGGGGTAGTTCAAGGAGGTGGGAAAGAAGGCCATGTACAGAATATGTGTAAAGGTGTCCCATGCCTCTTCCCTGGAAGGGGTAAAATCGACGAGGTGGGCGGGTGTGCTTGGTCCAGGTGCCTCCCCAAAAGGCTGTTGGCGAACATTATACAAACTGCCTATTGATAAGAGGACAGCTGACCTCCAATGGAGGATAATACATGGAGCCATAGCTACCAACATGTATCTGGTACACCTGGATCCTCCTGTTGGGGAGGGGTGTCCATTCTGTGCTGAGTCTGAAACTCTGGCACATCTGTTTTTACAGTGTCCCAGGTTGGTCGGGATGATTGACCTGATCACTAATTGGTTCTCAGCTCTGGGAGAGGTTTTCTCTTCCCAACTGTATATATTTGGGCCAAAGTACAGGTTTAGTCAGAAAGGTGTAGTTGTGTTGCTTAATTTTGTGTTAGGGGCAGCAAAAATAGCCATATGGAAGACCCGAAAGAACAGTATTCGGGGACAGGGGTCTGTGGATGTGGTGGGAATGCTGGAGGGAATGTTGGCAGCGAGACTAAGGGTTGAGTTTGCCTATTATAAACTTGTCAACAATATTGATCTGTTTATGAGTATATGGGGTATTCAGAGGCTGTTGTGTTCAGTTACTGTGGAGGAGGAATTGGAGTTGTGTTTTTAATTGATGTGTAAATACGGTTTTGTATGAGTATTTGTGTGGTGGGCTCCCAGACCCAATAAAGATTATTTCAAACTCAAACTCTCTCTCTCTCTCTCTCTCTCTCTTCTCCCTTTTCTCTCTCTGTCTCTCTCTGTCTCTCTCTCTGTCTCTCTCTGTCTCTCTCTCTCTCTCTCTCTCTCTCTCTCTCTCTCTCTCTCTCTCTCTCTCTCTCTCTCTCTCTCTCTCTCTGTCTCTCTCTGTCTCTCTATCTCTCTCTCTGTCTCTCTCTCTCTCTCTCTCTCTCTCTCTCTCTCTCTCTCTCTCTCTCTCTCTCTCTCTCTCTCTCTCTCTATCTCTCTCTCTCTCTGTCTCTCTCTCTCTCTCTCTCTCTCTCTCTCTCTCTCTCTCTCTCTCTCTATCTCTCTCTCTGTCTCTCTCTCTCTCTCTCTCTCTCTCTCTCTCTCTCTCTCTCTCTCTCTCTCTCTCTCTCTCTCTCTGTCTCTCTCTCTCTCTCTATCTCTCTCTCTGTCTCTCTCTCTCTCTCTCTCTCTCTCTCTCTCTCTCTCTCTGTCTCTCTCTCTCTCTCTCTCTCTCTCTCTCTCTCTATCTCTCTCTCTCTGTCTCTCTCTGTCTCTCTCTCTCTCTCCAGGTACTTTGACCCTCTGAGGAACGAGTATTTCTTTGACAGGAACCGGCCCAGTTTCGATGCCATCCTGTATTACTACCAGTCAGGAGGGAGGCTGCGCCGGCCGGTTAACGTCACTCTAGACATATTTTCAGAGGAGATCCGCTTCTACGAGCTGGGAGAGGAGGCCATTGAGATCTTCAGAGAGGATGAGGGCTTCATTAAGGAAGAAGAGCGTCCTCTCCCGGAGAACGAGTTCCAGAGACAGGTATATTCTATGTTCTGTGTTTTTATCATCATACATTATTTATTAGTGGCACATTGCCTAGTTAATATACACTTAATATAAATATTTTAATCTGTTACTAGCAAATGTCTCAGAGAATGTTTGCTATATGCTGTCAATTTGATAAGTGTGTGTGTGTGTGTGTGTGTGTGTGTGTGTGTGTGTGTGTGTGTGTGTGTGTGTGTGTGTGTGTGTGTGTGTGTGTGTGTGTGAACTCGAACAGGTGTGGCTGCTGTTTGAGTATCCGGAGAGTTCCGGCGCGGCCCGCATCATCGCCATCATCAGCGTCATGGTGATCCTGATCTCCATCGTGTCCTTCTGCCTGGAGACACTCCCCGTGTTCCGGAACGACCACGAAGAAAACAAGGTGTTCCAGCCCTTCAACAACTCCACCTCTTCCTCCACCTCCTCCTACTTTACCGATCCGTTCTTCATCCTGGAGACGCTCTGCATCATCTGGTTCTCCTTCGAGTTCCTAGTCCGCTTCTTCGCGTGTCCTAGTAAAGCCGGGTTCTTCGGTAACATCATGAATATCATCGATATTGTGGCGATTATCCCGTATTTCATCACGTTGGGCACCGAGCTGGCAGAGAAACCGGAGGACGGGCAGGCAGGGCAGCAGGCCATGTCCCTGGCCATCCTCAGGGTCATCCGGCTGGTCAGGGTGTTCAGGATCTTCAAGCTGTCCAGACACTCCAAGGGGCTCCAGATCCTGGGCCAGACCCTGAAGGCCAGCATGCGGGAGCTGGGCCTCCTCATCTTCTTCCTCTTCATCGGAGTCATCCTCTTCTCCAGCGCTGTTTACTTCGCCGAGGCCGACGAGGCCGACTCCCAGTTCAGCAGCATCCCAGAAGCCTTCTGGTGGGCCGTGGTTTCTATGACCACCGTCGGCTACGGCGACATGGTGCCCACCACCATCGGCGGGAAGATCGTCGGATCGCTCTGCGCCATCGCCGGCGTGCTGACCATCGCCCTGCCCGTCCCCGTCATCGTGTCCAACTTCAACTACTTCTACCATCGGGAGACGGAGGGGGAGGAGCAGGCGCAGTACCTGAACACACCCAGCCTGCCCAAGGCCGATTCAGCAGAGGACCTGAAGAAGAGCGGCCACTGCGGGAGCGGATCCACCCTCTGTAAGTCAGACTGCATGGAGATACAGGAAGCTGCACTGAACCACAGCACTGAAGACTTCAGAGCAGAGAGCCTGAAGACAGGCAACTGCACCCTGTTGGCTAATGTTAACACACTAGGTAACGCTAACACCTTGGGTAACGCTAATGCACTATCTAACGCTAACACGCTGGCTAACACAAACTGTGTCAACATCACCAAGATAAGAACGGACGTATAGCTGGATTCAGGCGGTATAACACCAACTTGCTGGGCTGTCGGGGTGGAAAGAGAACTCGAAGGACATTGTAGAGGAGGGTGGAGGACTGAGGAAAGACCCTTCCTCTCTCTGATGTTGTAGAAGGCTTGGAGCCCCTACTGTCCAGACTAGATCGCTGAAACTCTGATAGAGGCCATGCAAGGTGGACCTTAGGCCCCCATCTTAACCCCCAAACCCCCCCCCCCACTCCCTCTGTTGGGAGGTGAATCTTCCCTATGTTCAGTGTCTGCATGGCATTACTCTGTGACTGTTCATCTGTCCAGTAGTCGTCTCTATGCTCTGCTCGCTACAGTAGCCCGATAATAGACAAACTTCTGACTGATACTAGACCTATAAACAGCATAGAGGGGCCACTCTGCTCAAACTGCCACCATCCCGTCAGCACAGATCTAGGATCAGCTTGCCCTGAACAAGTACAAGCCGTAACCAATAGGAGATATACTGCAAAACTGACCTTAGATCAGCGTCTCATCATGTTCTAATTACTTAGCTCTAACTGCCAGCCTATAGGAGCTTATTTACCCTCTCTCTCCCACCCCGTACCCCCTGAACCTCTCTCCCACCCCGTACCCCCTGAACCTCTCTCCCACCCCGTACCCCCTGAACCTCTCTCCCACCCCGTACCCCCTGAACCTCTCTCCCGCCCCGTACCCCCTGAACCTCTCTCCCACCCCGTACCCCCTGAACCTCTCTCCCACCCCGTACCCCCTGAACCTCTCTCCCACCCCGTACCCCCTGAACCTCTCTCCCACCCCGTACCCCCTGAACCTCTCTCCCACCCCGTACCCCCTGAACCTCTCTCCCGCCCCGTACCCCCTGAACCTCTCTCCCACCCCGTACCCCCTGAACCTCTCTCCCGCCCCGTACCCCCTGAACCTCTCTCCCACCCCGTACCCCCTGAACCTCTCTCCCACCCCGTACCCCCTGAACCTCTCTCCCGCCCCGTACCCCCTGAACCTCTCTCCCACCCCGTACCCCCTGAACCTCTCTCCCACCCCGTACCCCCTGAAACGCTCTCCCACCCGTACCCCCTGAAACTGCTCTCCCACCCCATACCCCCTGAAACGCTCTCCCACCCCATACCCCCTGAAACGCTCTCCCACCCCATACCCCCTGAAACTCTCTCCCACCCCATACCCCCTGAAAGTCTCTCCCACCCCATACCCCCTGAAACGCTCTCCCACCCCATACCCCCTGAAACTCTCTCCCACCCCATACCCCCCTGAAACGCTCTCCCACCCCATACCCCCTGAAACTCTCTCCCACCCCATACCCCCTGAACCTCTCTCCCACCCCATAACCCCTGAACCTCTCTCCCACCCCATAACCCCTGAACCTCTCTCCCACCCCATACCCCCTGAACCTCTCTCCCACCCCATACCCCCTGAAACTCTCTCCCACCCGTACCGTACAGTATGAAAAATGTATGCAGTCACTAACTGTAAGTCGCTCTGGATGAGAGCGTCTGCTAAATGACTAAAATGTAAAATGTAAAAAAACTCTAAAATGATAATGTCTGTCTCACTCTAGCCAGGCCCATGTGACAGGGCTGGGGCGAGGGGGCGGCCAGTTCTGTCTCACAGCGGAGTCAATGTATTTTATTTATTTATTAATGTGTGTACATTTTATTGGTAGTTCTTTCTGTATGTATTTATTTATCCCTGCTGTGCAGGTCTTAATGTGTGTTCTTGGCTCGTGTAGGGTCCATATCTCATTTGTTCTGGGAGAGAGAGACCCAAGCTGAAGAACAAAAGACTCAAATGTCTGCTTACATGGTTACTTCCACTGCCTGTTTCCCCTCATACCTCCACCCCATCTACTCCCTAAAGTGTTTTTCCTTCTGTCTCTCCCTCCCTATCCCCCTCCCACTCTAACAGAGTACTGTTCTGTTCCACCCCACTGCCCAGTGATAGTGATGGCTGCTCCACTGCCCAGTGATAGTGATGGCTGCTCCACTGCCCAGTGATAGTGATGGCTGCTCCACTGCCCAGTGATAGTGATGGCTGCTCCACTGCCCAGTGATAGTGATGGCTGCTCCACTGCCCATTGATAGTGATGGCTGCTCCACTGCCCATTGATAGTGATGGCTCCACTGCCCAGTGATAGTGATGGCTGCTCCACTGCCCAGTGATAGTGATGGCTGCTCCACTGCCCATTGATAGTGATGGCTCCACTGCCCAGTGATAGTGATGGCTGCTCCACTGCCCAGTGATAGTGATGGCTGCTCCACTGCCCAGTGATAGTGATGGCTGCTCCACTGCCCATTGATAGTGATGGCTCCACTGCCCAGTGATAGTGATGGCTGCTCCACTGCCCAGTGATAGTGATGGCTGCTCCACTGCCCAGTGATAGTGATGGCTGCTCCACTGCCCAGTGATAGTGATGGCTGCTCCACTGCCCAGTGATAGTGATGGCTGCTCCACTGCCCAGTGATAGTGATGGCTGCTCCACTGCCCAGTGATAGTGATGGCTGATCCACTGCCCAGTGACAGTGATGGCTGCTCCACTGCCCAGTGATAGTGATGGCTGCTCCACTGCCCAGTGATAGTGATGGCTGATCCACTGCCCAGTGATAGTGATGGCTGCTCCACTGCCCAGTGATAGTGATGGCTGCTCCACTGCCCATTGATAGTGATGGCTCCACTGCCCAGTGATAGTGATGGCTGCTCCACTGCCCAGTGATAGTGATGGCTGCTCCACTGCCCAGTGATAGTGATGGCTGCTCCACTGCCCAGTGATAGTGATGGCTGCTCCACTGCCCAGTGATAGTGATGGCTGCTCCACTGCCCAGTGATAGTGATGGCTGCTCCACTGCCCAGTGATAGTGATGGCTGATCCACTGCCCAGTGACAGTGATGGCTGCTCCACTGCCCAGTGATAGTGATGGCTGCTCCACTGCCCAGTGATAGTGATGGCTGATCCACTGCCCAGTGATAGTGATGGCTGCTCCACTGCCCAGTGATAGTGATGGTGCTGCTCCACTGCCCAGTGATAGTGATGGCTGCTCCACTGCCCAGTGATAGTGATGGCTGCTCCACTGCCCAGTGATAGTGATGGCTGCTCCACTGCCCAGTGATAGTGATGGCTGATCCACTGCCCAGTGACAGTGATGGCTGCTCCACTGCCCAGTGATAGTGATGGCTGCTCCACTGCCCAGTGATAGTGATGGCTGATCCACTGCCCAGTGATAGTGATGGCTGCTCCACTGCCCAGTGATAGTGATGGCTGTCCTGTCTTCTTCTCTACTTTATAGCATTCCATGTTGGTGACAGACCGCTGTGTTCTGTCTACTGGACCAATCAGTAGTTCTAGAAGCACTAACACACACTGTGAAGAGAGAGAGACAGGGTGTGTCTCAATTATGTCTGTTTGGTGTTTTTTGTTGTCAACTCTGGACTATGGTGAGGAACAAAACCTGCTGATAGGCTAATAGACGCTGATACCTGATAGGCTAATAGACGCTGATACCTGATAGGCTAATAGACGCTGATACCTGATAGGCTAATAGACGCTGATACCTGATAGGCTAATAGACGCTGATACCTGATAGGCTAATAGACGCTGATACCTGATAGGCTAATAGACGCTGATACCTGATAGGCTAATAGACGCTGATACCTGATAGGCTAATAGACGCTGATACCTGATAGGCTAATAGACGCTGAAACCTGATAGGCTAATAGACGCTGATATCTGATAGGCTAATAGACGCTGATACCTGATAGGCTAATAGACGCTGATACATGATAGGCTAATAGACAATGATACTTGATAGGCTAATAGACGCTGATACCTGATAGGCTAATAGACGCTGATACCTGATAGGCTAATAGACGCTGATACCTGATAGGCTAATAGACGCTGATACCTGATAGGCTAATAGACGCTGATACCTGATAGGCTAATAGACGCTGATATCTGATAGGCTAATAGACGCTGATACCTGATAGGCTAATAGACGCTGATATCTGATAGGCTAATAGACGCTGATACCTGATAGGCTAATAGACGCTGATACATGATAGGCTAATAGACAATGATACTTGATAGGCTAATAGACGCTGATACCTGATAGGCTAATAGACGCTGATACCTGATAGGCTAATAGACGCTGATACCTGATAGGCTAATAGACGCTGATACCTGATAGGCTAATAGACGCTGATACCTGATAGGCTAATAGACACTGATACCTGATAGGCTAATAGACGCTGATATCTGATAGGCTAATAGACGCTGATACCTGATAGGCTAATAGACGCTGATACGTGATAGGCTAATAGACAATGATACTTGATAGGCTAATAGACGCTGATACCTGATAGGCTAATAGACGCTGATACTTGATAGGCTAATAGACGCTGATACCTGATAGGCTAATAGACACTGATACAACAGCACACATTTGTTGGTTTTATTGTTGGTCAATTGTTATCTGTTGGGCTATCAACTAGTGTTGGGCTATCAACTAGTGTTGGGCTATCAACTAGTTTTGGGTTATCAACTAGTTGGGTTGGATTATCAACTAGTGTTGGGCTATCAGCTAGTGTTGGGTTATCAACTAGTGTTGGGTTATCAACTAGTGTTGGGCTATCAGCTAGTGTTGGGTTATCAACTAGTGTTGGGTTAGCAGCTAGTGTTGGGTTATCAACTAGTGTTGGGTTATCAACTAGTATTGGGTTATCAACTAGTGTTGGGCTATCAGCTAGTGTTGGGTTATCAACTAGTATTGGGTTATCAACTAGTGTTGGGCTATCAGCTAGTGTTGGGTTATCAACTGGTGTTGGGTTATCAACTAGTATTGGGTTATCAACTAGTGTTGGGCTATCAGCTAGTGTTGGGCTATCAGCTAGTGTTGGGTTATCAACTAGTGTTGGGTTATCAACTAGTATTGGGTTATCAACTAGTGTTGGGCTATCAGCTAGTGTTGGGTTATCAACTAGTGTTGGGTTATCAACTAGTGTTGGGCTATCAGCTAGTGTTGGGTTATCAACTAGTGTTGGGTTATCAGCTAGTGTTGGGTTATCAACTAGTGTTGGGTTATCAACTAGTGTTGGGCTATCAACTAGTGTTGGGCTATCAGCAAGTGTTGGGTTATCAACTAGTTTGACTTGTGTTTTTATTCTTATGTAAGCTAACCTCTAGCATCTAACCTTTAGCATCTAACCTTTAGCAGCTAACCTTTAGCAGCTAACCTCTAGCATCTAACCTTTAGCATCTAACCTTTAGCAGCTAAACTCTAGCAGCTAACCTTTAGCGGCTAACCTCTAGCATCTAACCTTTAGCATCTAACCTTTAGCAGCTAAACTCTAGCATCTAACCTTTAGCAGCTAACCTTTAGCAGCTCAACTCTAGCATCTAACCTCTAGCATCTAACCTTTAGCAGCTAACGTTTAGCAGCTAACCTTTAGCAGCTAAACTCTAGCATTTAGTTTGTCTGATGCTAACTCTACAAAAAGTCAGCTCTGTATACTGTAAGCCAATTGGGTAATTGCTAGCGAGCACCATCAGCTCTATGTGACATCAATTGTGTTAGCTTAATCTCTAGCTAGCAACATTAGCAATCTAACCAGCACAGTTGTTGTTTTTATCGCTGGATGCACTTGCTTAAGTTTAACAAATAAGCAAATATTTCAAGTAGTGACATTAGCTACCTACATGTTTGATTTTAGTGTTGCTATGCACTCTTCCATCCATGAAGTTTATCTTACCATCAAACAATCTTTTATTGCAACAATTATTTATTATTCGGTAAGAAAGCTAGTTAGCTGCCATGTTTGCCGGCCCCAAAGTTAATGACAAAAAGCACCAACCTCTCTGAAGTGACAGTGTGTCTGTTTCCCAAATGACGCTCTACTATTCCCAACCTAGTGCGCTATATAGGGAATGGGATGCCATTAGGGAAGCGTCCATATGCCTGACGTCATCATGCTGTATGAAGCTAGCTTACTCCCCTGGTTCACGGTCAACAAAGACAGAGTCACAGCTGATCTAATGCTGTATTGTAATAGAGATTCATTTAAAAGTCAAGTGTTTTGTATACATCTTGAATGTTATTGATCCAATCCTTGGTGCATTTAGTCTGTTTAACTGATATAAAGCTGTAATATTAAACAATATGATATAAAGCTGTAATACTAAACAATATGAAATAAAGCTGTAATACTAAACAATATGAAATAAAGCTGTAATACTGGCCAACATGTGATTGGACCTGTACGGTGTCCATATTTGGACAGCCTCAGTCGAGATATGTACGGTTTCCATATTCCAACATACACTACCAGTCAAAAGTTTGGACACACCTACTCATTCAAGGTTTTTCTTTATTTTTACTATTTTTACTACTCTGTTCTACTCTACTCTTCTCTTCTAGTGCTGCATGCCCTTTCAAATAACTCTCGTAGTATGCGAATGGTACGAAGCAAAACTATAGTGATGAAGAAGTATTCCTATGTCAATTTTGTGAGATGTTTGTAATAATGCTATGTGCAATATCTACAAGACAAGAGTCTGCTGCTGTAGCAGAGGTGTGACATTGAGCCAACAGGATGACAGGACATTTCCTCTCAACAGAAAGGTGAGGTCATGTTTGGCATGTCCAGGTGGGAGAGGAGGAGGAGAGGAGGAAGAGGAGAGTAGGAGAGGAGGAAGAGGAGAGTAGGAGGAGAGTAGGAGGAGATGAGGAGGAGAGGAGGAGAGGAGGAGAGGAGGAGAGGAGAGGAGTAGGAGAGGAGAGGAGGGGAAGAGGAGGAGGGGAGGAGGAGGAGAGGAGAGGAGGAGGAGGAGAGGGGGAGGAGGAGAAAGGAGGAGAGGAGGGGAGGAGAAAGAGAGGAGATGAGAGGAGAGGAGGGGAAGTGGAGGAGGGGAGGAGGAGGAGAGGAGAGGAGGAGGAGGAGAGGGGGAGGAGGAGAAAGGAGGAGAGGAGGGGAGGAGAAAGAGAGGAGAGGAGAGGAGAGGAGAGGAGAGGAGAGGAGAGGAGAGGATAGAGGGAGGAGGAGGAGGAGAGGAAGAGGAGGAGAGAGGAGAGGAAGAGAGAAGGAGAAGGAGAGGAAAGGAGAGGAGAGGAGAGGAGAGGAAAGGAGAGGAGAGGAGAGGGGAGAGGAGGAGCAGAGGAGAGGAGGAGGAGGAGGAGGAGGAGGAGGAGAGAGGAGGAGGAGGAGGAGAGGAGGAAGAGAAGAGGAGGTCTCTCTCTCTCGCTCTCTCTCCCCCTCTCGCAGACCATCTCTCGCTCTCTCCCCCTCTCGCAGACCCTCTCTCTCCCCGCTCTCTTTCTCTCTGTCTTGATCTGTCTGGATCTGTCTGGATCTGTCTGGATCTGTCTAGATCTGTCTGGTAATGTCTGGTACTGTCTGGATATGTCTGGATCTGTCTGGTACTGTCTGGTACTGTCTGAATCTGTCTGGATCTGTCTGGTACTGTCTGGATCTGTCTGGTACTGTCTGGATCTGTCTGGATCTGTCTGGATCTGTCTGGATCTATCTGGTACTGTCTGGATCTGTCTGGATCTGTCTGGTACTGTCTGGATCTGTCTGGTACTGTCTGGTACTGTCTGGATCTGTCTGGTACTGTCTGGATCTGTCTGGATCTGTCTGGTACTGTCTGGTACTGTCTGGATCTGTCTGGATCTGTCTGGATCTGTCTGGATCTGTCTGGTACTGTCTGGTACTGTCTGGTACTGTCTGGTACTGTCTGGTACTGTCTGGATCTGTCTGGATCTGTCTGGATCTGTCTGGTACTGTCTGGTACTGTCTGGATCTTTCTGGTACTGTCTGGATCTGTCTGGATCTGTCTGGATCTGTCTGGTACTGTCTGGATCTGTCTGGATCTGTCTGGTACTGTCTGGATCTGTCTGGATCTGTCTGGATCTGTCTGGTACTGTCTGGTACTGTCTGGATCTGTCTGGATCTGTCTGGTACTGTCTGGATCTGTCTGGTACTGTCTGGATCTGTCTGGTACTGTCTGGATCTGTCTGGATCTGTCTGGATCTGTCTGGTACTGTCTGGATCTGTCTGGTACTGTCTGGATCTGTCTGGATCTGTCTGGTACTGTCTGGATCTGTCTGATACTGTCTGGATCTGTCTGGATCTGTCTGTTACTGTCTGGATCTGTCTGGTACTGTCTGGATCTGTCTGGATCTGTCTGGATCTGTCTGGATCTGTCTGGTACTGTCTGGATCTGTCTGGATCTGTCTGGTACTGTCTGGATCTGTCTGGATCTGTCTGGTACTGTCTGGATCTGTCTGGATCTGTCTGGTACTGTCTGGTACTGTCTGGTACTGTCTGGATCTGTCTGGATCTGTCTGGTACTGTCTGGATCTGTCTGGATCTGTCTGGTACTGTCTGGATCTGTCTGGTACTGTCTGGTACTGTCTGGATCTGTCTGATACTGTCTGGATCTGTCTGGATCTGTCTGGTACTGTCTGGATCTGTCTGGTACTGTCTGGTACTGTCTGGATCTGTCTGGATCTGTCTGGTACTGTCTGGATCTGTCTGGTACTGTCTGGATCTGTCTGGATCTGTCTGGTACTGTCTGGATCTGTCTGGTACTGTCTGGATCTGTCTGGTACTGTCTGGTACTGTCTGGTACTGTCTGGATCTGTCTGGATCTGTCTGGTACTGTCTGGATCTTTCTGGTACTGTCTGGATCTGTCTGGTACTGTCTGGTACTGTCTGGATCTGTCTGGTACTGTCTGGATCTGTCTGGTACTGTCTGGATCTGTCTGGTACTGTCTGGTACTGTCTGGATCTGTCTGGTACTGTCTGGATCTGTCTGGATCTGTCTGGTACTGTCTGGATCTGTCTGGTACTGTCTGGTACTGTCTGGATCTGTTGGTACTGTCTGGTACTGTTTGGATCTGTCTGGATCTGTCTGGTACTGTCTGGATCTGTCTGGATCTGTCTGGTACTGTCTGGATCTGTTGGTACTGTCTGGTACTGTTTGGATCTGTTGGTACTGTCTGGTACTGTCTGTTGGCTGGTCACATTGAGTTGTAAATTGTCCTGATCTGTCTGGTGGGGAGGAGAGGAGAAAATGAGGGGTCTATATGTCTTTATGCCTGGGTGTGGTTGATTACAGCTGTGTGAAACAGACTGAAGCTAAAACAAGATAACTCCTCTCTGCCATTAACATGAGAAGAACCCAAACAGACAACAGACAGACTAACTGACCAACAACTGACCATCTGGACTGACTTCACTGGTCAGAAGACCTTTTCCCCGACACTGTCTCACTCTCTCTCTCACACACACACCACACACACACACACACACACACACACACACACACACCCCGCTAGGTCAATGTCATACCTTTTACTACTGCAGCTTTCAGCTGATCTATATAATGTGTCTGTGGAGAGATTGTGGACCCTGGGTCTGTGGATAACAACCTATGGATCGACTGCAACAGTGTGTGGATGTATCTACGGACTACGCTCTAACCCATAGTCTGTGGATCAGTGTAGGCTGCTGAGGGGAGGACGGCTCATAATAATGTCTGGAACGGCACGAATGTAACGGCATCAAACCATGTGTTTGATGTATTTGATACCATTCCACCTATTCTGCTCCAGCCATAACCACGAGCCCATCCTCCCCAATTAAGGTGCCACCAGCCTCCCGTGCTAAGGATGTACTAAGGATGAACCCAGACCAATACCCTACAGACTATAAAACCCACAAAGTATCAAAGTACAGCTGCTTTCATCGATGTCTTAAATGCCTAAAAGCTCCAGCTATATAAAACAACTCTAATGCCATGTTTGACTCTGCTTACGCTCCAGCCAGACGGGACATAGTACTAGTAAATCCAGGACACTTAAATTAGTATAATATGTTACGATTGGCATGGTTACATAAGACAGAAGGTTAGCAGGGTGGTTGGGTTGGGTGGGGTTGGGTTGGTTGGTTGGTTGGTTGGGTTGGTTGGGTTGGGTTGGGTTGGGTTGGGTTGGTTGGGTTGGTTGGGTTGGGTTGGTTGGGTTGGGTTGGGTTGGGTTGGGTTGGGTTGGGTTGGGTTGGGTTGGTTGGTTGGTTGGTTGGGTTGGTTGGTTGGTTGGGTTGGGTTGGGTTGGTTGGGTTGGGTTGGTTGGGTTGGGTTGGTTGGGTTGGTTGGGTTGGGTTGGGTTGGTTGGGTTGGGTTGGTTGGGTTGGGTTGGGTTGGGTTGGGTTGGTTGGGTTGGGTTGGGTTGGGTTGGGTTGGTTGGGTGGGTGGGGTGGGGTGGGGTGGGGTGGGGTGGACGTGTTACGCCAATGTCTAGCAACCCAAAAGCTGCGTGTTCGAATCTCACCACAGACAACGTGAGCATTTTGGCTAATTAGCAACTTTGCAACTACTTCCTACTTTTTAGCTACACTCTGTACAGTATACAGCAGTATTGTACAGTATACAGCAGTATTGTACAGTATACAGCAGTACATACAGTATACAGCAGTATTGTACAGTATACAGCAGTACATACAGTATACAGCAGTATTGTACAGTATACAGCAGTACGTACAGTATACAGCAGTATTGTACAGTATACAGCAGTACGTACAGTATACAGCAGTACGTACAGTATACAGCAGTATTGTACAGTATACAGCAGTATTGTACAGTATACAGCAGTACTGTGGCGTGTGAATTGGACGGAGTCAGGCGCAGGAGGGTAAAGGTTTATTCTGTATATATGTCGATACAAAGTACAAGGAGCTCCACCGAACTATAATCTCCTCCACAATAAACAATCACACACAAAGACCAGGGGGCAGAGGGAACACACTGGTGCTGATGAGGGGATATGAACCAGGACAAGGGGGCAGAGGGGACACACTGGTACTGATGAGGGGATATGAACCAGGACAAGGGGGCAGAGGGAACACACTGGTACTGATGAGGGGATATGAACCAGGACAAGGGGGCAGAGGGGACACACTGGTACTGATGAGGGGATATGAACCAGGACAAGGGGGCAGAGGGGACACACTGGTACTGATGAGGGGATATGAACCAGGACAAGGGGGCAGAGGGAACACACTGGTACTGATGAGGGGATATGAACCAGGACAAGGGGGCAGAGGGAACACTTATACTGGTGCTGATGAGGGGATATGAACCAGGTGTGTGTAATAAACAAGACAAAACAAATGATGAGATATGGAGCGGCAGTGGCTAGAAGGCCGGAGATGACGAACGCTGAAGCCTGCCCGAACAAGGAGGGGAGGGAAGCTTCGGAGGAAGTCGTGACAAGTATGTGGACACCCCTTCATATTAGTGGATTCTAATAGAGATGCACTATATATACAGCAGTATGTGGACACCCCTTCATATTAGTGGATTCTAATAGAGATGCACTATATATACAGCAGTATGTGGACACCCCTTCATATTAGTGGATTCTAATAGATACACTATATATACAGCAGTATGTGGACACCCCTTCATATTAGTGGATTCTAATAGAGATGCACTATATATACAGCAGTATGTGGACACCCCTTCACATTAGTGGATTCTAATAGAGATGCACTATATATACAGCAGTATGTGGACACCCCTTCATATTAGTGGATTCTAGTAGAGATACACTATATATACAGCAGTATGTGGACACCCCTTCATATTAGTGGATTCTAATAGAGATACGTCACCTTTCCAACGAGTCGGTTCGTCAGATTTCTGCCCTTCTAGAGCTGCCCCGGGTCAACTGTAAGTGCTGTTATTGTGAAGTGGAAACGTCTAGGAGCAACAACGGCTCAGCCGCGAAGTGGTAGGCCACACAAGCTCACAGAATGGGACCGACGAGTGCTGAAGCGTGTAAAAATTGTCTGTCCTCAGTTGCAACACTCACTACTGAGTTCCAAACTGCCTCTGGAAGCAACGTCAGCACAAGAACTGTTCGTCGGGAGCTTCATGAAATGGGTTTCCATGGCCGAGCAGCCGCACACAAGCCTAAGATCACCATGCGCAATGCCAAGCGTCGGCTGGAGTTCTGTAAAGCTCACCGCCATTGGACTCTGGAGCAGTGGAAACGTGTTCTCTGGAGTGATGAATCACGCTTCACCATCTGGCAGTCCGACGGACTAATCTGAGTTTGGCGGATGCCAGGAGAACGCTACCTGCCCCAATGCATAGTGCCAACTGTAAAGTTTGGTGGAGGAGGAATAATGGTCTGGGGCTGTTTTTCATGGTTCGGACTAGGCCCCTTAGTTCCAGTGAAAGGATAACTTAACACTACAGCATACAATTACATTCTAGATGATTCTGTGCTTCCAACTTTGTTGCAACAGTTTGGGGAAGGCCCTTTCCTGTTTTAGCATGACAATGCCCCCGTGCACAAAGCGAGGTCCATACAGAAATGGTTTGTCGAGATCGGTGTGGAAGAACTTGACTGGCCTGCACAGAGACCTGACCTCAACCCCATCGAACACCTTTGGGATGAATTGGAACGCCTGGCCTTATCGCCCAACATCAGTGCCCGACTTCACTAATGCTCTTGTGGCTGAATGGAAGCAAGTCCCCTCAGCATTGTTCCAACATCTAGTGGAAAGCCTTCCCAGAAGAATGGAGGTTGCTATAGCAGCAAAGGGAGGACCTACTCCATATTAGCCACCTAGCTAATGTTAAGCCACATCAAGTTGGAATTCGTAACATATTGTACGAATTGCAATTCGGAACACTTCATACGAAAATGGATGATGGACATCCACAAATGAATACATACCATACTAATTGGAGTGTCCCAGGGGATCTAACATATCAAACCCGAACCATCTCCTACCTACCAGACACCCACCCGGTATTGTGGTCAACCTGCAGGTTGTATATCTACACTCCAAGCACAACC